>JABFPB010000233.1:0-47182 GCA_022817645.1 Ceratoteleas bidentatus
CACACTACTTTTGAGGTTACATTGCCTATAAAACGGATACATCTGTTTATCTCGTTATGTGTCTTAAAATGAAACACATTTATAAAACGCCATGAAGTGTTTTAAAATCAGGGACAAAAGTGTCTTAAAATGAAACACTTCTTTTTGCAGTGTAGTATGTTTTACCACTTGAAGTTGTACCAATATAGTGGTACCTCGTACAACTAAAGTGGTAACTTTTAACTTTTCGTTTTCTCAGTGTAGTATTCATAAAGCACGTATTCTTAGTAACTTAGCAACGCTTCTTAATCAGGCATCGGACAGTTTGGGATCGATTTTGGCGTATAAAAATAATGAAAAAAGTGAATATTCAATCGTCATTTATAATGTATGTAAAATGGCATAAAATTATAATTGAATTGACGAGTACATTGCATGTACATTATGCATTCCTTCAGGATGACCAGGACGCTTTTGGTACGTCTGGGTCGTCGGTGACAGCAACCTCATTGTTGAAGACTTCGATATTGATCTCGGTAAAAATAAACCGCGTGCACCACCGAAATCCGTTGTCTCGCGCCGCAGCTCATACCTTGTTATACGCTATTACCGCTCCATTTTATCAAGTTATCCCGTCGTCTGCGGGGTGTATTTCAGCGCGGAGCATTACCCGATTTACCAAGTCGCAGAATATCGCACAAGGTCGGCGAACTTTCGGGAAAACGCTGCAATCAAAATGAAAACTTGCTTGAATTGATTTTATCGAATTGGCTGAGTAATTTTCGCGTTAATTTGGCATGAAAAGAAGCGAAGTCAATTTATAACTGGAGCACCGGCAATCGGCCAGCGAAGTGAATTTTTCATAAATATGTCTTTCTATGTAAACCAACGGCGGTCACGAATTTGATCACATATAAGTTTCATTATATGGCTGAGAAAATAGGGAAAGAAGATGTAATTATAAGAAAGCTGATGCTGCCAGATTGCGCGATCGAGACAAAGGTTCAAATGCGATAAATGGTGTCGAAGTTTATTGTGTTTCTCGTGAGAAAGTTATTTGAGATCACTTTTATTCGCATAATATTTAATAATTAAATTGAATATGCAGTATATAAAATTAATTTACAATAAGCTTTTGGAACAACGCGAGTAAATATGGTTTGCCATATCACAAAATATGTGATATGGCAAACCACATCAGAGGATTCCTGATGAAAACCATATAAGGTTCCAATTAGGTTTCCTGATAAGGCGTTGAGTCGAATGTGACGGTTGGCATCGGTAAGGCCCTGATGTGGCACGCCAAATCACCTGATGTGGTGTGCCCTGATCAGGTCATTTTGGTGAGGTTATGATGTGGCAACCTGATCATGGCCTTATCAGGTTTTGGTCAGGAAACCGCACACAGTAAAAAATGGGAGTTAAATATTAACTCAATATGGAGTTCCAGCAGAGGTCCACTCTTTAACGGTGTCAAAAGCTAGTCGGAGTTAAATTACGGAGTGAAATTTACACCGCGCAGAGTCATTTTGGCTACAATGCGCATGCGCAGTAGGCAAAATGACTCCGCGCGGTGTGAATTTTCACACCGCATTAATCTTACACTCACACCGTAGCCCTCAAACTCCGTGAATTTTTACTGTGTTTATCACCGATTGATTTAAATTTTGTAATCGCATCCGCATACTTCTCGCTATAGCCCGAAAAACTAAAAGAGTTAACATTGAATAAGTATTTTTAGTTTTAAAGCTGTTTAAAAACAAGTGGCATTTTCGTATTTTCTCGACGACGTTTAACCTTGCACTAAAAATACAAAATGTCCGTAACTACATAATTATGGTTCAGGTTATAACATCAGGTATAACGATGAGATTACAAGAAGATTTAGATTAATCGGTTGATTAGAACTTCAGAAATCTTGACTGATTTGCAAAAAGGCATTTTTCTACATATTTACTATCCTAGGTAAATGGCATCGATCTAATGGTCTAATTTTCCTTAAAATTAGTAATAGACTAATAAAATTCAAACAAATCGAAATAGCTGCAATTTGTATTTCTCCTGAAAAAAATGAAAATGAATACAAAATAACGAAAAAAAGTCTTCCCTTAACCAAGAAATAGGGGGTCAGAAGACACTTTACATCCTTAGTTGTAAAGGATCTACTTGTGATTAGAGGAAAAGTCTTGGTTCAGTGGAATTCAGCAAGTAGATAATAATCTTTTACAAAAAATCAATTTTTGTTCAATTTTGCACTTTCATTATTAACGTACTTCCAAACCTAGAAATTAAATTGCACTTCAATGATTATTACATCGAAAGTACGTTTTTGCGCGACGTTATTTGCGTAACGCGTAAATGGTAACGATTACGAAAGCCGATTACGGTTCCAAAATCCGGTTACCGTGAGAGGATTCCACTTGTAAAGTGCATGGCAATTACAACGGCATTGTTAGGTTTAAGGTTTCAGAACTGTCAAGTAATTGCGTTGATTAAGAAAGCGTGGGGTCGATGATTCGCGGTCGAGAGGTTAAGAGTTGCGCAATGTGTGATGAAGAAATAACTCCGCGGACGGTAAAGCGAAACTGGGGAAAAAGATCGCGCGTGTTGCCGTGGTGAAAAACAAACGGCATTAAGTGCATTTTTTCACGTGGCGCCGAGTTAACGTATGCGGAATACAAAAAAGTCGCGCTGGCGCATACCTGAAATAACGGAGTTCCAAATTTATCGTTGCAGTAATTGTAAATTTTGTCGCCACTACGAAAAATCTCATACTTTTCGACGGAGCACCAGCAATTTCGAACAATTTTCGAGTGGAACAAAAATGGACAATGAGGAAAGAGAAGTCGTTGAACATTGCAACGCGATTATTTTTGCAAAGCAAATGTTCCGGGCGAAAATATTTTTTTTGCTCGCCAGATTTTGCAGCTTTCCTCATAAAAGTTGCTCAACCAACGATAATTAACACTAATAACCTCCGTCTACGGATTATTGTATAAAAGTATAAAATAAAAAATGTAAAAATGTGCGTTTATACTTTTTGAAGTTTACAAATCCAATTTGTTCGTAACGTAATGTATACAATACAATCTCAGGTGAAAGAGCATTACTTTTTAATTCCACGGCGGCGAAATGTACAATGTAAATAATTTTCGGGAAATGTCCGCACGGAAGCGTGCTCGTTTCCCGGGTAAACAAAACAGAGACGAAGAACAATCTTAAGTGCAAAATTGTTCCGCGAGTTGGCCGGCGTTGCCGCGTTGTCGCATAAAAAGCTAAAGTAATACTTCTCAGAGATCGCACAGTGTTTGTCTTTCGGACGAAATTTAATTGAAATTAAAAAATGACAGACACTCAACGGATCACAGCATTTTCTTTTTGACAGAAAAAAGTGCGCTTTGGATGGACATCACGCGTGCTCAGCCAACCATATGCTTCTGCCGGCAGAAGTAATGCGCACAATTATTGCCTGCTTCTCATTTTGACCGCGACGTATTTCGCGCGCAAATCGACCGCTTTAAATTCAATTCCGATTCATTCATTATTTCGATCGAACGCGCTGAGATGTCGTGGTCATTTGGCGAGAAAGACAAGTCCATAAAGTTCGACAATTTACTTTTTATCAACAAGCCAGAATTATCAGGCGCAAAGTTTCATCAAATCAAGCGAATGGTGCTGTTATTTTCACAGTAAAATTACTTTGCGGAGTAAGTTCCATTTATTTTCACGTTTGCTTACCGAGATTCGTCAGTTTCGATATTTATTGTATGATTCAATGAAGCGGTATTGTATTAATAGGAAAGCGATTCACTTTTTCTGCGATATCCGAAAATGATAATGCATGAAGAAATATTGGACATGTTGATTACTTGGCTGGGGAGCTGAAATTGAGATTTTTATCATTAGAAGGATTGTATTCCCAATTACTATTCGAACAGTGAACTGTTGGGAACTCTGAAATGGTCTACCTTTTCGAATCGTGATTTCATTACAGTGTTGAAATATTCAGATACTTACGAAACTGTCGATTCAGTGTATAAGTTTATCAATAACTAGGATTAGTGATACAAATGTTTGCCTTAACATATTCTAAAACTTTACTGATACACTTTTTCATTCACACTAAGTTCTAACTTATTAAACTGATCACAAATGTTGTAATCCAATATATAAGCATACCGAAATACTAATCCCATCCAATTATCCCCAAACATTAACTTGACACTTTTCTCACCACATTTCAGCTGCCACCAAATTTTCGCAACACGATACTCCACACATTATATTAAATAAAAACCAATCGTGCAACATTATCTGATCGACTCACTTAGAACACGTACTCGAACTGATGTAACATCAACTACCTAACATTAATTATGACATATTGCCCATGTGGTATTAGACCATTCAACGTTGATCATGCGAGATTGATCACTTACTATTCATCATAGACTACAGCTCCTTTTTCCCGGCCGATTTACCCTTTTAAACGGTTACGTGAAAGGAGTTACTCAATTACGTCGCTTTCTAATAAGGCGCCGTTCAAATTCAGGCCTTTTGTTGCGCTCGCGATGCGCCTCCTCTGCATTCCGCAATCGTCTGGAACACGTTCAGCGAACACGCGAAACCCCCGCTCTGAAACGCCGCAAAAATCCCACCGTCATAAGCGGAATCCGAATTTTCCAGTGATCGAATTCCGTCTCGGCGAAATGGAATTTTTCCGCAATTCCGACGTCGTCCCCTGACTCACGCAAAACAGCCCCGCGAACAATGGCGCCGATAAATTTGTCGTTCAATTACCGGGCGCGGCGCTCGCAGACACTTTGTAGAAATCATTTTTAACTGTCGCGCTTGTTCAAATAAATATTACGCCGAGACTTATGTTAATTACGTAACGCTTTCGCATAACGGCCGGGATTACATTCACGGCTACATTGACTAATGTTACGATTTATCGAGTGGCGTTTAAAGTGGAGCGGCTGGTGCACGCATTAAACATCATAATAACAAGCTCTGAATGTGTTCATTGTCATTTATACTCAATCACGCGAGAGCGCGCCGCGGCGCGTTTCAAGAGCGCGAGTGTTTTGCTTCGATCGTCGAGTCAATTTATTTCGATTATACGCGAGGCCCGCGCGCTGTTGTTCTTTCGCTTTTTCGCCCGCCGAAAATGGACGAAAAAGTGCGCGATAACGGGCGCCGGTCCGGTGAAAGTCGCCGATTGCGAAGCTGCACCGAAGACGGCCCGAAATGAAATATTTCGGGCGGAACGCGCGATAACCGAAGCGCAGCCTGCGTTAATTGTCGCTGCGATTCGGCACCGAGACGATTCCGTCTCGGCGACGGCGAATTTATCGACGGCCGATTTCGTCGAAATAGCGAACCTTTCCGTCCGGAATTAAACGCAATGATTTAACGTTCCGGCGATAAAACTGCTGATGTAATCCTGAAATATTATAATCCCCGTTTATTCTGTCAGTCAGCCGCGCCAACCTCATTCCTGACGGTTACTCTAATTCGAGCGGAGAAACGGTTTCCTTTCTCTCGCGGCGTGCAGCTTCGCGCGACCCCAACAATGCAGAAAGGCGCCGAGATTTTCCGTCAAAATAAGAATACCAATTACGATATCGCGCGACGTGACGTAACGTGATCCGTCAGCGGCGAAAAATCGCGTGTAAGCCGCGGAAATTGTTCGAGTGAAAATTCACTTTAACGCGGCACGATCGCTGTAATGTGACAACCACGAGGCGCGCGAAATCGAAAAATAATAAGCGCGACGATAATGCCGATGACAATAATAATTATTGCGACCGTAACAATGCACTGGCAATAATCACGGCAAAGTGAATAACGGCAGTTGACACGCGATAAACTGCCGGGCAAAACGGCGCGTGGCGTTGAATTTTGGTGTGTATTGATTTTCCTTTCCCCGTTTATCGTATAAGTCAACACGAAATTTTCTCCATCTTCCCTCGGTAAGTACTTCTGTAATACGTAAACGTACCCAAATATTGATACAAGCTCTCCGCCGCCGAGACCTGATTTTTTGCCCGAGCGAGCGAGATTATTGCAAAAACAATGTTATTTGTTGAACAAACAATCGCGCAAAAGTGTCGCGCAGTTTAGCGGCGTTTTCGGAAACGCCGTCTGACAGTTGATCTTGCTAAGTACGCGCGAAGAAATACAACCGACAATGGCGCGCAAAAGTGCGCCGCCACGTTAATCGGGAATCGCCGCTAAGCTCGCGCCGTAACAATGCTTTTCTCACAGTTATATAAAGGAAAAAGCCGGGAGATCGGATCGAACATGATCGCGCTCGAAATGATTTCCTGAGTAATTTGTTTGATTAGAAACGAGCGTTTCTAAAGAACGGTCGCCGTGTTTTGCTATCTCTAATTATTTTTTATCGCAACGCGATACGATCGGATCCCGGCAACAAATGAATTCCGCACCGTGACCGTAGTTTGTTGCACGGACGATCGCGACGAAAGTCGAGGCCCGTGACACGTGAGAGTGTGCAACGCTCGGAAATCCAGGCGACGATTTTCGTCGAGCACTTTCGTCGTGAACAAACTGCGCTGGGAAAAATTTGAGTAGCTTCGAGTGGATGCAACTCTTTCCTGAGTGGAAATGATACCACCTCGATGGAGAAGTCAGATCGACTCAGAATTGGAGTTAAATCAACTGTGATTTAAAGTTGGTTGTTATATAAGTGACTTATTTCATCCTTATTAATATCCAATTATTAATGCAATGATCTTCTTTATAATGAGATTATTTTTTTGAGAATGTCATAAAGAAATATGTATGTAGCACAAAATTTTCATTCGATTTAACCTCTAGTTTTAGAGAATAAATCACTTACATACAATTAATATTGTTGTCATTTTCATTCATTCGGATAGTTATGAAACTTCGATTCAATCGAACCACTGCTTAGAACGAATATGTTTACAACACTGAAATATAATATAATCGATTTCATTGTTAATATAATTTGCTCTAATAGTGTAATTCAATAAGTAATTAATTTCTCATAAAGTTGCAGCATTAACGACATTGCACAAAATAATTAGATATGAAATGACAACACATTTTTATTAATTTAATACTAGCAACTAACTAAAGAACTCTAAATTGAGTAAGGTTTATTTTAAATTTAGTCCTAACCCTATCAACTGTAAATCTTAGTGAAATATCCTTCCTGACTGGAACAAATTGTTTAACTAACATATTCCACCTTATTTGACTACTGGGAATATCTTAAAATTCGAGTAACATCCATCATCTCTCGACTCGAATGTTTGGTTACTTCATCTCAGTCGATTTTTCGCAGTATGCGACGCCGGGTAAACAAATTGGAGCCCCTCGAGTGGGTAGCGTCGGCGTCGCGTTGCCGTAATCGCGCATTGACATTTATGATTGCGCAACCGCGCCGCAGCACGACGAAACAAGCCATCAGTCACGCCGAAGAATCGCCGACGAATTTAACCGGGTTCAATTAAACGCACCCAATTGCTCGTGGGACTCTCAAATCGACACGGCAGCCTTATTAACGTGGCGCCCTCTTGTGTACGCTTATTCCAAATGCCCCACGAAAACATCTCCAGCCAGCCCCATTCTTCCACGACGAGCAGCGTGTTTACATTTCCGATCACTCGAAATGCCCTCGACTCCATTAGCAATATATTCCCGGAGCCTCGCGAGCCCATAAAAATGTGCGCCCGCGATACAATCGCCCTCGGCCATAACGCCCTCGCGTCCGCCATAAAGCTCGCGGACTATCAGCGTCAATTGTATTCGCGCGGGCATAAAAATAGGCGCGATTTGTCTGGCGCGATAAAAAAGCCCGCGTCACATTTGGCCGACTGCCTTGTGTCTTCGAGCGAACAGTCCGCGAAGATCGCGATAGCTTTTTGATTGAAGCGTCTGCGCCGCGCCGTAACGGCCGTTATTTTGGGGTTATGAAGTGGACGAATTCGGATCCTAATTTCGCGGCGAAATTACGCGAGCGATCGGCGCCGTCAATCGAGCGTGAGCGCGAAATCGCGCCATCGACGTCTCGACGTCCCGATAAACAAATGCACGAACGAGGAAGCGTCGTCCTCTCGTTACGTGGCTCGTGAACGATGCACGTAAGAGCCGAGCTTTCCAATTTCCGGGATCGCGTCTGGGGTTCGCGAAATTTGAATGCGAAATGGGGGCGCAATCAGCGGCACTTGGCCCGGCCGATCGCGATCTCGGATCGGCGCGAATCGTCGCGTAAAAACGTGGCAACGCCGGGAACAATGGGCTCGAACGGTGTGCGGTCACCCTTAAGATCGCAATGGTATATAGTGCATTCGACTGAAAGGAGCTGCTGCGGGAAAAGACAATACCATTTTGCTGAAGGAGGGAGAGTTAATGGACCGGCATAACGGTTACCGGTGAGTGAGAGCAAAGTGCGATTCGTGGTATTTGATATCGGGATAATCACTCGCGGTACTGGCGTAATCCTCTCACTCGCGCCGCTTTCTCTTTCGCAAGATGTACTCGGCGCTGATCGCGCGCTCGTGCAGTCCGATAAAACAATCGTCTCTAGGATCCATTATGGATCGCGCCGGCTTTTCGTTTCATTCATTTTCGCGCGAGAGTTTCCGCCGCCGATGCGCCGGCCGTGATTAAGGTCCGCGACATTTATCAAAACAATCGTCCTTACGCGCGTGACGTTTCGCGGAATATCGCTGAGTAATGACGCAGGTGACAAGGAATGGCCGACTCACGCTCGGGACCGCCGCTCGATACGACGCTGACACACGCGAGGCGCATCTGACCACGAGATTCGTCGGCCAGCGAAATATTACGGTGCCAAGTGTCGGCTTGCCGATGACGATTACGCCGGTTTGACGGATTGAGCTGCGCGGCTTTTTCGCGAAAGTTTTCGCGGCGAAGGAGAAATGTTTGGGACGAGATATGAAGTTCGGAGAAAAAGTGGATTGCGGGAGGAAAAGTTAGTTTTGTTCAGAGGTCGCGGTGCTGTTACGGCGAGAGATGCGGAAAATCGGTATTAGAATCTGTTGGTTTAGAAGGATGGGAATGGAGAATGTCGGGGCTAACGCGACCGTTCTGTGATATTTCCGCATGGTCTGCATGTAAATTCAACGTCGACGTGTTTTGCCGTGTAACGATTCTGTGACGTGTTTGTTCGTGAAATGTTTGATTTTATAAAATATTGCGCGCTGTTTTGAAGTCACACATTTGCAATTTAATTCGTATACGTTTATTTTCTGAGTGTACACGGAATGAAACGAAAAAATGGAACTGCTAACATTACGGTGCGCACTGTAATAGTAACATTTCAAACGTTATGGTCTAGACAGAACATATAGTGAACAGTAAATGTATTTTAGTTCTAATTTTTTTTCTGGACTTTTTTAATACTGAAATAATTGTTCGTATAATTTGGCACTGAAGTTATGAATATTATATGTACAATTAAATAGCGATTTCAACTTGTTTGATATCAACCCTAACATCAAAAACTTTAATGCGTCGCACTGTAGAATGTTACAATTCAAGACTTGTAAGGTGAATATGCAAACTATACGAATAACTGACCTGGTTTGCGAGTGTGATAATGAAAAATGAATATTAATCTGATACAAGGTGCATAATACTTTTTTTGTGCGGTTATTCCTTATGTGTGTTGTTTTAATTAAATGCGCTTAATAACCAACGGTTGTAGATAAATGCTATTTATTGAAAATGAGTATTTTATAAAAATTCAAAAAATAATAGTCCGAAAGGCGTTTATTTTGTCGAAATTGAAACAATCCGAAAAATGATCGATTGGAATTTGCAATTTCAAGACTGAAAAGAGGTTGCAAATTTCATCATAGACTTTCCATTACCATAATCTCAGCGTTGAGTATACAAATGATGGATAACTTATAAAAGAGTACGAAAACCAATCTAAAATTCGTACTAAACATTTTTCCAGACGTAAAAAATGCCCATGCTATTGCCAAATTGCACTGGGATTCTTACCGCACTTTCTTAACACTCAGATACGATCTTGGCCATATTCTTTGCCAGATATTTGCCATGCCTTTCCCAGACTACTTTTTTGCGCGAGATAATATGAAGGGCTTACACTGTTAAAAATCCGGTGTGACAACGAAGGTCCTGGGGTGAGAAATTCACGAAGTAATGTAGCCTGAACAGGTTCATGGTGAAATAGCCGTAATTTACAGGCAACATAAAACAAACTACCGTTCAGTTTTACAAATAAACTGAACGGTAGTTCAGTTTATTTGTTTCTCTTTTGCAGTTTTTAAATTAACAGAACACAATTCCATCAAAATTCCACGAACTCAATCTGCTTCAATAAATAAAAATAGTTTTCCACTGATGAACGCGAAAAACATTTATTCTTATCGAGACTTTTGCACTCTACGAATTTTTAACAATGCGTCTACACAAGTGTGAAACACTGTCAGTATAATAGAAATCACGTGTCATTGCATCATGAATTTAAACCGTTTACTGCAGGTGCTGACATGACAGTTCAATTCATAAACGTGAAATAAGGTAAAATATTTCTTCGGAGAAAATATGTTACGCGATCCCCTGCAAGACGTTAGTCGAATAATTTTTACATCAAATGACCGGAGGAAAAGTAATTTTGCTCGTTAATTTCTCAGCGAAAAAGCCTAAGCAAAAACCGCATCCTCAATTTTCCCTGCATCGAACGACACATTTCCCTTCACACAATTCGAACAGTATTCTGATAGTAATTATTTAGATTGAGCGAAGAGCGAAATTCATTTCGTACACTTTTATCGTCCATTCAGATCAATAATACTCATGCAGAATAGGAGCAAGTTGAAAAATGTAATACTCAACTGAATGAACGAAAATTACCGTTTTATGATATCCCGCGCAATCCAGACGTATCATTTATCTGAACTTTTTACGAAACGAACGTAAAATCATTAAAACGAAATGATCTGCATCCCAGCGGAATTAACACTTATAATCATAATTATATTGAAATATCAAATCAACGATATTCCAAGCAGGCTGCGCGTCAGCAAACGCGTCGTCGATTGCAATAATTATTTCTTCGCGAAAACGTTCAACAAGTTGTAATTGTAATGCTGAACGTAAACAGATTTTCGCCCTGCTAGTTTATTGTGCAATTTTAATGCAAATCGGCGTCGGCAGCGGCAAAAAAATTGTTCGCCCGAAACGCAAAATAAAACCACGCGAACGTATTATTTAACCGCGCACCGTTCCAACCTTTTCTTCTTAACGCTATGACACGTAACAATTATTGCTACGATTCATTAGCCGCGATCGCACACTTTTAACTCAAGTACCACGGCTTCCATTTGCATCTCATTTTCGTGCCAAAGTTACGGGAGCTTAACTCTTTGAAATACATCCAACATTTAAATGCATTATGGCAACTGCGAACGCAATTATTCAACTCTTAACCGCAAAGTGCAATGTCTTTACAACTATATCATATTCGTCAATAAAGTCCTTGGAAGTAACGTGGAGCAGAAAAAGTCATTGTGCCCTGTACAAAAGCGACTCGTAACAATTTCGTCGTCGAAATTACTAGTTTAATACACGTTGCCAGGCATACATTAACCGAGCAACGGGGGGAAAATTGTCTTCAAAAAATTATCATGTTGTTAAGTGCGCCGAGGATGCATTTGGAAATGCGTTCGAGTATTTATTTAAGAGCCGAGGCGAAGGAAAATGAAGGGCAAAAAGTCGGGACGACTGAACGGAGAGCAGAAGAATGTTTCTAAATGGAAATTACCGTTTTAAATTATAATTAAATATTTGTACAATGTATTCCGGACTTTTTGATGTAAAAATTTTGCAATTCAAATAATTTTTTTGCCGCGCGCGCTTTTTTCCTTCTTTTCTTTCGACCGTTCCTCCTTCGTTTTTTCGTCGATCGAGCCCGAGTCGCTCGCTGAAATAATACACTTCGCGTTTGGACGCAAAAAATATTTTGCTAAGAGAAAGAAATTCATTTTCACGAAATAGTTATGTAAATTTCAATCAAACACTGTCAGAATCGGACAAGAAAATGTATCGTTAAGGCTCGCTCGGAACCATACCCGTAATTTCGCCCAAGCACGAAAACCCGCAGGAGGAATCTTTCCTCTCCAAATTAGCCGAACCTAACATTTCGTCAAATCACCAAGCAAATTATTTACTTGCGTCAAGCGAGTTTATCTCGGCGCGGCCGATCATTGGAAGTCGTGCCGGTAAAACAACGCGAAACACCGGCCTGCTGTCTCTCCCACATAAAGCTACAAAAAGTATCGAAAAGAATAAAGAATTTCAGGGTGCGGCAGATCGTATCGTGTCGCAGGAATTTTGCTAATATTCACAGACGGTGAGCGTTGCACGGGCGCTTCTGGCAAACTAGGATTTCTATTTTTGCATCCATTTTCGAATTAGATTTAGCAAGCAACAGTCAAACAATACCACGTTAAACTAATTCTTATCGGGCAATTTACAGTCGAAAACGCACGGCTCGAGAAACCGACGGTAAGTCTGATGATATTAATCGTAAATATTGCGATTCGAATCGGATACTTTAGTGCGCTGAGGGTACCCACGTCAAAATTTTATATATGGTGCTGCTTATATGTCGCACGTTTTTATCGCACATGTGACTCATGCGGTGTATAACGACTCATTTGGAAGAGAAATTCAACAATATTGTACAACGTTTGTAACAAATAATAGTTTTATGAAATTAAGTGAAAATGTGCGAAGTTGCAAAAACATGTTGAAACGATTGTGCTAGTCAGTTTCCACGTGCAAGTTAATCACTTTTATTTACGTTTTGTTAATATATTATTACAACGGGTAAATTGACTATAATGGAAAATTATTTTCCGGGGAAGTGCAGCTATTCTATCTTGTAATTTTATAATAGTTGGAGTACATATAACACTTCCTAATAAAGTAAAAGCCACATGTGACCTTTAGCTTCAAATATAGTAATTTCTCACTCTTTTATAATTTTCATGTGAAACTGTGGATAATGGCATGAGAAGGATGTCGCGGTTTAAAGTGATTACAACTACAATGTTAATATAGTGTAGAAACGTTAATATTGTCTATATGAATCGACGTTAAAATGTTTATCAACACACACCAAAATGAAATATGTCATTACCGTTACAATTAATATGAGTAAAATTGAATAAGATAATATTATAAATGATTATTTTATAATTGAATTTGTTTTGGTTTGAACGCTTACATTTTCTTGTATCGTGTGAATTTTCAATTGATACTATTCAATTGAATATATGATAAGAGACAAATTATCACCGATTATTTATCTAATTTAAATTAATAAGTTAACTCAAATAATGATCTATCTGTTGTTATGTCGCGTTACACAAGTAAACCAGTTAACGTTTTAGACACACTCTCAGTTTTTCTATTTTTGCAAAACACTATTTGTATCTTCGTAGCTTTATTGTTAAGTCCCACGTAATAAATAGTAAACCCCCTCCCCCTCGAATTAGTAAATCTGCTGGATTGCATTAACCAAACATTTTGATACATAGAATTACTGCAAATACTCAGTTTGCTCAGATTTACATAACAGAACCAACTACCGTTATCAATCAACGGCTACCAAAATTACTTGCAATAGAGGAAGTTACTGAAATTCGATGATCAGACATCCTTCTCTACATCCTTAAAACTATCCATATTACTTCGATAAAATGTTCTTTAAAACATGTGCGGTTAAATTAATAAAATATTATGATTGAATTCCCTGGATTCTGTTGCCGACGAATAACAAAATTATTCGATTAAATGTATTGGTTTAACTACATTTTCAAATGAATACAAGCTATAACATTTTGTATTTAACTAAGGCAATGTTTCAAGGAAAATTCCGAAACAACTGAAAAAGATGATCTATTTTTCAGTTGTTTAAAAAGAACTCGAGGTTTATTCAAACAATTCTACCGAACCAATGAACGTAGTTACTATCACTGATAGTTTTTCTATGAGTGTATTGCATCCCAAAATTCTACAATTCTCACCTACCCCAAAGCCTATTCTACACTTACATTTATCTTCGTAACTTCCACAATACAAATGACTTAAAACTGGTCTTGAAACATTAACTCATCAACCAAATTCTTTGGTTGATTTCCCTTGATTCTTCGACTGATAAAGACTAGACCTTCACTGAGAATACTAAGAGATAAGGTATGATTTAACAACGTAATATTTAACGCAGTACTTAACAAACGGACAAAAATCAAGTGGTAAACATTTACCAAATGATGTAGTAAGGGATTAGTATCGATATATCAATCTTTTGAGGGTATATTTTTGCCAATCATCAAACACTGACAACAGGATTCAGTAAAATTCCGGTACTATCGCCGGAAAATGGGTGCCAGAGCTTGTTCTGTAATTTTACAGATGAATCTGTAAATTTACAGAAAATGTCTGGAAAATCACAGAACAACTGTAATTTTTCAATTTTTCTTTAAAATTACAGAATTTTCTGTAAAATTGCAATTCGACTGTAATATTCCGGCTATATAGGGCCGGAATTTTCCGGCTGTAGTGCTGTAGTTTTACAGAAGATATTTTCAGTGAACCAATGACCCATATTTGCTGTACTTTTCTAATATTGTGCTATGAAAAAAAAACATGGCTATAATTTCAAGTACTGAAACATATTTTCCCGACTTCAGTCCTTAAATATTTACCGCTTGCCACTTTTCCCTCTTAGCTGGCACCACTTACTTTTCTCACTGTACTCCGTCTAATCGCATTACCTACATCCCTAAAATGCTCCTGCAAGACCCACTCAAAGTCCACTTCGCAATACCTTAAACCATGTAATAATCAGCATATTCGACACTCTCGGTAAATAGGTCACACGTCACTCCCATTACACATGCAAGATACACGCGATAACTTTTGCACCCATTGACACGCGCCTCCCCACTAATACCACAATAAATAGTCCGAAGCCCGATGAGCCCGACAATTCGCCGCCATATCTCACCCGGGCCGACTTATCAATACCCCGTCCCGCCGCGCGCCCCGCATTACTTGACTCATCAGCCGGCGTCTCAGCTCGGCCCTCGCAGCGCCCGGGTCCATTCGGCATCGACCCGCCCATCAACAATATTCACATCATCGATCCGTGCGCTCGCAATAAGCCACGTGGATTCCCTAATTTGGGATACGCGTCGCGCGGGATCCGCCTCGCCATAACGGGAACATAAAGCCTTTTTTTGTCGCGCCCGCCAGGACATGGACACTCGCGTGTAGTCGCTCTCCCGGACGATGACACGATACGGCCGACCCGGGCCGCGAACAGCTGTACCCCGTTTTCTCGTCCGCGTCGCGCAAAAAGTGTGCCGGGGAATGCGCGACCAATTTTAGGCACCGCCTAATATGGTGCGGCGCGCCGCGCTCGTCCCGCGCGCCATTTTTCGGCTAGATCGGGGCCGCGCGCATGCGCGATCCAATTAGGCCCATTTCCGCGGGTCGCGCCGAACAAATACGGAGTTATCGAGGATATATTGTAGATATACCGGCCGGAGAGCGCGCAGCCACTTAGGTGCCTGCCCGGACCGCCTCGAGAACAGGTTTCGCGAAGCGTTACTCGTGTTCCGTTACGATCGACAAAACAGGCTGTCTTGGGCAGAAGGTCGCTCGCTCGGGACAATCGCTCATCTACGTCGTTTGCGCCTACTTGCTTGTTTTACTTTCGATCGTCGCAGATTAATTTTCTGATCAACTCGTCCCGGCGCCCAAACGGCCTGACGATCGCATCCTTTCGTCCCCCCGACCCACCCGCCCCTCGTCGTCATCCTTTTTGCTTCGGCCCCCGACGCGAACTCCTCGCGGGCAGTCAAGCACGAGAAGCTGGACGCCGTCCGACGGTTCGACTTCGGGTGTCGGATATGCTTCGGTTGGCGGGATTCCTCGGCGATGAATTGCGACTGAGCGCGCTGCCCGAATGATTCAATTTCGCTGATTGAATTTTTATTGGCGGCCGAGTTCTCGGGGCGACCTGACCGCGACGCTTCCGTCTTCGCGGTCGACGGTTTTTCGCAGGTTCCGCATGGGGCGCTCCAGTTCTGCTGACCCGCGCCGAATTGCGGCCGAGACTATGGAAATGGGGATTAGGGCTGCCGGCCCGGGAGATTCCGGAACAATGATAGCCAATGGCGCGGCCGAGACTTCGCGATTCAATTCTTAAAGGAAGCTTTTAGCGAAATGCCGGCACTGGACTGCTGGAGTGTATCCGGGGTAACGTAAATTGGTGGTCGGGTTACCGCTAAGCATCGCTGCGCTGCGAGAGCTAAATATTCAAATCAGAGGGGCTGCAGGGATAGGTGAAGTTCGGGTGGGATTGAACGGAAGTGCAGCGAAAGGGGAGGTAGACTGGACGGAGGGGAGGGGGGTGAGGTGGGATGAGTTTTTGGTCTTTTTCGGCAGTTTTCCGAGATTGGATCGATTAGCGGTGATCGACTTGGGGGTCGAATTATGGCTGGGGGAGGGGCAGAGGTTGCGGCTATTTGTAACGCGTAAAGGTAAATCAATAGATGGAAGAAGGACTTATCTAAGCGTCGAGGCACGAGTGGCGATTAAAAAATGCGATAAGATCGCACCCACGCGGCGCGCGGCTACAAGCGTCAGGACACCCGAGCGCGCGCGGATTTTATCGTCATCCCGGGAGCATTCCGTCCGTGTATTTAATTTCGATTTTTTATTTGACACCTCGGCTTCACCCATTTATTACGATTACTGGGGTATAGATCATTGACGAGCTTTTATCACGTCTAATGTATTATTTATCAGGCCGGTTTCGGGATTTCGATGATCGGACCGGTTGGCCCCGCAATTCGTAGAAAAATACGGCACGCGGTGTCCGACTTAATTGGCCAATTTTTGGGCTTATTTCGGACATAAACAATCGTAACGGCGCGCGCAACGACAAAGATACCGTCGGGGGCAAACATTCGTGTTAGTGCGTATTAATTAACAGCAGCGCCGGGCGATCGCTTTTGATGTCTGCAACAGATGGCTCGATGTCAATTATGATTTTTCAATGGCGCCCGAGCGATTTGCATTCACCGTCTCGTCCGATTGGGCCCTTTGTTCGCGAGGGCCATTTGAAATAATTTGACTTATTAGACGAGGGTCGTCGAAAGGGTTGCGCGCCGACCCAATCGAACGACGTCGCACGAAAAATTCCCTAATTACTCGTCCAGCCGGTATAATCAATGCGGAATAACAATCGGTGGCTAACAATAACATTGACAAATACGTAATTGCCAGCTAACAGGTTGAGGATGTGTGTTCAACAAATTAACTTATTAATTACGTATACGTACCGACGAGCGACATATATCTCAACTTACCTGGAACAAAAGAGAAGCACGTTAATTACGTCCGCGGGTAATTGAAATTACGTAACATTTCATGCACAATACACATCGAGTCAATAACAAAGTTTTACAAAGCATACTAATCACGTTAATCACGCTTTTATTCAAGTTAATAATCTTAATTCGTTTTCAGGTTCGATGAAAAGGATTTCCCTTGACTGAACGACTGGGATCTACTTTGATTTATACTTTGCACGTTCATTATATTTTATTGTATAACTTTGAGATTCGTGTAATTGGAATGTCGCTGTTTATGAAGTAAAATCAAATGGAATCGTTATTGTTGAAAACATTTGAATCCTGCATATTTAGGTTGTTCGTCCTCATTTTCATAATCACTAACTTTTATTCCGCTTCTACAACATTTACCTGATTACTCAACCTTAAAGAGTTAACTATAAAGATCAGCTCGCCCATGTACAGCAATTTTTCCATCTCGACTGTAAAGCCGTTAATTGTGATAATGGGGCGAACCTAATAACTTTGGGATACCGTAAGAGCAATTTGCACGCACATTGCCGCACACCCATTACACAATAATCTACGTAAAACGCGCAAGCTGCAAAGCGCCTAGCGGATGCCGTCGAAAAGGGACCCGACAACTCGCATCGACAACGCGAACACAAGTGCATGAAAATCCGACATCCTCTTCTCCCTCTAACAACAGTGTATAGCGTTACGGAGTTTAAATAACAATCTTTAACGTTAGACCCGTTAATAAACACGAGTCTATTAATTCCACAGCTTTAGTTTATAAACTAGGCTGATATAGTAATAAGTGTTGTAAGCATTCGTACATTGAGAAAACGATTAAGTTGGCACAACTAAATTTTAGATCTGGCATCGAAATTATTTAGTGGAATTGAACCAGTTGCATCATTTAGTTCAGTCAATTAAACTTCAGTTATGCGTACTAAAAATTTAGTTCACGCCATTAAGTATTTAGTTGATTCAACTGAAAATGTAATTCCCTTATCTTTATTATGGCGACTAAAAAGATTTAGTTAACAAAACTGTCTCGTTTACTCAGTGTACTTTGTCATGTTTTAAAATAATAGACCGTCAGTTGAAATGATATATGATTTTAAAAAACGATTGAAACTTTGTTGACCGTAGTAGATATTCATTTTATCGAAGGAATTTTGATTTTTCAATCACGATCGAGATAATTCAAAATTATACGACGCGGTAAGGCATGATTTTGTATCATTTCTAATCTATCAATCTAAAATGCACCTTTTGAAAAATGTCGCATTTTACAAAGTTGCACTGAACTCCCGTAACATCTAAAAATCATAACATACCGTGCAATCTCTCCACAAATTTGCTGTTATTTCAAATACTTCCCCAGATATATAGAACGATACGTCGCGATTTCCACCCGATACATGCCATTTTGCTATGATTACACCTTACACTCTAAACAATCTACTTGAATCAATACTCGAGATTTCCCGACGATTTTAACTTGCCTCCAACCCCGAACAATTCCCTCAACTAAATAGTTTACTCAAGCCAAATCAACCCCATTCTGCCCACCCCGTCTGTCTTATCAACTCAACATTCTACTCCCCCACCCAGTCAACTCATTCCAATCCCCGAACTCTAATTTTCCGCAACTTTTCTCCACATCAACGATCAACTCCCCAACCAAATCGCCTCCCCCACTTGTGCCTCCAAAATCTCCCTTTCGTCCCTCTAAAATCTTGCGCCCCGATTCGCGATGTCTTGCTCGATAATTGAAATAACACACCATCCCTATCTCGCATCTCGCGGCTAGCGGCCCGATCGCCTTCGGCCGTCGCGTCGTGAGCGGCGCGCTCACCTCCGGGCAGCAAATTGCGCGGGCGTTTCCGCGAGAAAAGCCCGAATCCGGCGCGAGCGTTGCGCTCCGACAGCGGCCCCTTTGTCCGCGCTTCTGCGTGCATTTTCGTCCGATAAATATACCCTTTGGCAGCATAATCCGACTCCACGCTTGCTCGGATTCCTGCAGCACCGGTAGCTTCTGAGAACCAGCCTCGAGCCCGAGAATGCATTTCCTGTTTCGCTCCCTCCCGCGCGCCGGCCTTATCCGCTTTTCCTTTTCAATCGGCGCGCGCTCCCGTCCCACCCCCTCCCCTCCCCCGCTCTCTCCGTCTCTCTTCCTGCCCGGGCTCGCGCACCTCCTTTCCCACTGGCCGCGCTCGCTCCCGCCCCGTCGTTTACAATGATTGCGCGCCGCGTCCGTCCGATCGACTGCGTCTTACGCAAATGTATCGTCGCGATCGGACGCGCGAAAGCGTGATTTCGCGAGGATCAAAGCGCGCGCCACCGGAAACGCCGTTTCCCTCGGAAACGGTCCAAAAGTGGCTACTTTGACGCCCGACGAGACGGGGTTTGTTTCGACGTCAACCCGCCGACTTTCCCCCCAGACATAGAGAGTCCCTTTTCTTTTTTCCGCCTCCGTTCTTTCTCGTCGCAGTCTGCGTCCTTGTTCCGCGTGCCTCCCACGCGGCGCGTCCTTGTCTCGCGCTTTCGGGGGAGCAGCCAGTCGCGATGGCATTCCGTGTATGTACTCTACCGCGGCGTTGCAGGTAATATCGCGCTGCTACTCAGATAGCGCGACGTTTATTCCGCGACGCTCGTCGTCGCGTATTACGCAATGGGTTGATACAGAAACGAGACTCCGTAACAACGTGATCGTCGTTTTGAATAGACGCTGCCGGCGAAGACGCGCGAAAGGGAGGAGATTGCGCGGACGACTTGTTGGGAGCGAGTTTGGTTTATTGCCGCGGCGTTTTTGCGCGGATCTTTGGAGGGTGCCGATTCGTTCATTGTTTGAACGTTTATCGCGATCGGGGTGAACTTTGATTTCACGGCAGACGGGTAATTAAGAGGAAGTTAATTGAGGGTGGATTTGATGGAAATTGTGAAGGGGTATGGCGGTGTGAAATGAGCTGCGAGATTTGAGGACTGGAAAATGAGTTGCGACAGACAAATGAGGCTTGGGCGGAAAATAAGCCAAAAGGCTAAAAAGGTGCTTTGCAGGGAAAGGGGAGAGTTACTTTTAGAGTGTAAAAGGCGATTTGTTCGCAGTTTTGACAATGGGGATCGGGTGTTGATTTACTAGGAGTATAGGGGTTACGTAAGTTATCGCTTGTGCGGATAATAAGACGATGAAGTCGCGTTTTGTGAGGGAAAGATTACGTACGTGATCGTTCAGAAAAAGGGACTACGGAACAAATTTGGATTGCGCAAGCGGTGTACCATTAGTATAATGATGAGCTTATAGCGAAACCAAAGGCCGACTTATCGCGGGAGCGAGAGGAAAAAGGCGCAGGCTAATAATATTAATGAGTTATTTTAAAGTTAAACGAATAATTGCGAACTTGTAATACTCCGCAGGCGTCCGAAATTCGTAACTCAAATATCAATTAACGTTACAGCAAAAATTACGGCATTACTTTGAATCCAACGTTCAAACAATACGAATAGTAATGCGTCTGAGGTACTCATAATTCCATCGAAGCTGAAATGAAAAACTTTTAATCAATTTTAAGTGCAAAGTTTATCTTTCATGACATGGAATTCTTTTTCCCGGGATCCCCGTCACGCGGTTTCAATTGAGTTAATGAAATTAATCGCAGGGAACGCGTTACAAGCAAATCCACCGAGGTTCCTTTTCGGCGAAAAATGCGCTCAAATTCTAATAATGAATCCAAATGTGAACGCGTGCAAATATTTCTCGCAGACAAAAAATAATTATTCCCCGTTCGCCCTGTCTCCGCTACTTCTTTTTACACCGACCAATTCCCATTTCGGATGAGTTAAAAGAAACACATGTCCGTTACGCGATTATTCTTCCCGCTCCTTTCATCTGTTTCCGTTAACCATTGTCTATCGATTCCATAATTGGACGAGACACATTTGCACGAGGGATCGGATTCGCGAGCATCATCTAATTTGTCAATAGCTTCTGCTTCTTCCCTTTTTTTCGTGCGCCAGTCATAATTTCCGAAACGAATATAAATGGTTCGTTAATGGAACTGATACGCTATCCGCGTTGTATCCATACCAGCTGCTGAATTGACTTTGATTATGTCGTTATTACTGTCTGTTGTGAAATTACACGTATCCTAATGAACGCGCTTTATGATTGCAATATGCCATAAGGATTACATCGAGCGCGCGAAGTAACGAACGGCATTACGCGTGACACATTGCATAACTGTCATTTTGCGATCATTAATGAATTTTGCGAACCGCATTACGCCCAGTTAATAAAACCGACTTTTCATTCGTCAATGAAATTTCTGCGGGATTCCGCGCGCACTGTAACGCCGTCGCTTTACATAATTTGCCCGAATCCTGACAAACGTAGATGCAATTATTTCGGCCCGATAAAAGCGCCGCGCAATTATAAATAACGCGAAAATGAAATTTGTTGCGCAATCACTTAATCACGGTGGCGCACGTTTCGCTCGTGCCACCGGGATCGGTGAATTGGACCGTTTAGCGCGCGGCTCGGTGTCAATGAAAAATGGCGCGCAAATATTTAACGTCGCGCATTGTTTGGAACAAGCAATGGCGATCGACTTACGGCGCGCTTCAAAATCAAAATCGCGCGATTCATATGCAGATTTGCGCGCGAATAATGAGTTCTCCGCGGCGGAATTTCAATCCCGAATTCGGCCAGTGGGGATCCATTATTGTCGCTGACGCGCGTTCTTTGATGCCGCGCAACGACAAAATCGCGCATTATGATTCAAAATTCACGAGCGCCGCGGCGCGTGAATTATTGCCGACGCGCGAATCTTGACATCGGTTATTACGCAATTAGCGGGGCTGTCTAATTACTCTTGCAACGGCGAATTGTTGATGGCGGCGCGGGCAAGTGGTGGGCTGATGAAAAATGCACGCGCCGTGGCGTAGCGCGTTTGATTTCCGGAGTTTCGATTTGTTTTGCCGAGGACGAGTAGCCGGTCGCTGAATAAGTGATCGCGAACCAAAATATCGTGATTGACTGTACAATTAAAATTGATCGGGTACTTATTGGCATTTGAACTGCGGGAATGTTTAGAACTTTGGCTCGGCGTTGAAATTTTAAGCAGCAGCCGCCGAAACGCGCCGGGCAACTTTGTAAATTTATTATCGCGAAAAATGCGACGATTCCGCCAAAACGGCCGGCCGCGCTGGAAAAAGGCACGCAATTTATATTTCGAACTCTCGCGCGTTCTCCGCGTGAGTGTGTGTATGACTGTTTCTCGCTCCCTCTCTGTCGAGTTGTAAAATTTGAATGAATAAATAAAAATGCGTTTTATTTCCTTTATGCGACGGCTTTTTTTCGACCGGCGCATTTGCATAAAAAGTGTATTCCACGGATCGACATAATTTACGGTGAAACGCGGACGCACAAAAGTCATTATTCGGGATATCGGTCGTATCGAAAAATAATTTATTGCCCGAGCAACATTAACGTCTGCCGCGCGAAAACAAACACGCGTGTATTTCAAACGGAACAATGCCGGCGCACGACGGCGTTGCCATTTTCTTCGTCATTTTGGCCCATCAACATTGAATCGACTGATCGAAACTGTCGCTCGGCGAATCTCACGAGGTTCGACGCGACATCTTTTGAATCCTTGTTTCTCGTCAAGTTTCAACTCTATTATTAAATTGTCACCCACGGGCGTTATCTAACTGAAAATACGAACATGTCGTATAGCCGACACAAAAGATCGTTTCATTAATGGACTTTGTCATATTATTAAATGCCTCGACTTTCAGAAAGCAACCGTTGCTTGGCGAATGTTTTTTTATTTCCCTCCGCGTTCCGTACATCTCGATCACAATGCACCGTCGTATTCAAAGAAAACTTTATCAGAAAGCGCAATTTATTCGTTTACGTATATTGGACATCCGGAATCTGTCGAAATGGTTTATACCTGATTGATCAATAATTTGAATTCATAATGTAAAACTATTAGGTCCCTTTATTCGCGGAAAATCTCGGGCGTCAAATCATTGGCTCCAATTATTAAAATTTCCAATAATTTATAATGAGAGCGACTTTCGACGGCGATATTTTACGCTTCATTTTAGCTCTGAAAAGGATTGAAAGAAAGTCAAAACAGCCTATAAAGTTGTCCGAGGTAAATGCATATTTCAATAAAATTTTAACGAACATTTACGCTCGGCCTCCGGTTGACACCACGCTCACTTTCTCGACAACCTCATTTACTGCTATAAATTTACTCCACTTGATATTACACGTCACTTTCATTTCTAACGTACAAAGAATGAGTAGCCATTCGCATGAACAATAACGGCCGATCAATGAAAAAGTTGACTGAACGTGATTGACCGTTTTTCAAGCGCAGTTTTCGGTTCCGGCTATACTTTTTAATTGATTAAAGTCCGCGTTGAAATTCTTTTCAGTCGCGAACTCTGAAACCAATACAATTTGAGTCGTAATTTTCGAAAAAGGAAAAAGTTTAACAGCAGAACCCTCCTGTCCACTCGAAAATAATGCATTTGACTTTAAATATAACTCCGATACGGAAAACGTCATTGCGCGAAACGAGGACAGATTTCGGCCGAAAATATCCGAACTTGTTATAAAAGTTGCGAACAAAAATTCGTCGAATGATTCATCTTTATTTACGCTCGAAGAACTGCTGAAACGTTATAAATTGCCGATAGAAAAAGCTCCTCTATCAGCAGTTCACAAGATTCCACCTCATTTTCCTAAACACGTCTTATCTTTCTCGGCATTGTTTTCGACCGGGCCGAGGACGGTCGCGATACGATCAATTGTGATTGATCGCCGAGCCGCGTCAAAAAATTGTCGACTTTGTCTCGACGACGGCGGAAAAAATGTTGTGCTCCGAGGCGTCGGGAGTCACTTTCGCGAGATTGAAATCGCGCGCGGTTGATAAAGAACGCCAAAGCCAAACTTCCGCTCGAATCGTATTAAAAATGGAACGCACGCTCGATTATTTATTTGTCGATCTCTCGTCTGCTTTATTTGCTTGCGCAGATAAAAAAGATGTCGGTTCGATTTACGGTTAACAGAAATTGAGAATTCAGCGACGTCGGTGTGCGTTCAGCGGCGTTGCGATGTGTTTCGCTATTTTTTCGCCGGCGCCGTTCCGCTATGCGAAAAAGAGAATAGCAAAATATTTCTCCGTTTAACTATGAGATACCCGGCGCAATTTGACTGGAACAGCGAATTTGCCGTAATTGTTATTAATTTTGGTAAAGCGTCAAATAGTTGCGCAAAACCCGGGAATGATCAATTCGATTTTTCACCCGTTGCAACGCGGGCTAATGGTTCGATAACAATTGCGCTCGTTTGCGCATCCATAGGGAAACGCGATCAATGAATTTATAGTTCCATCAACCATAATTTAAGTTGCACTGTTAATAAAGGAGAATTATGTATGCATAGTATCCGGAACTAAATCACACCACCTATAAAATGTAGGTTACGGTAACTAATGCAGATAGTTTGCATAACTCGAAAGTTACGTAATAATATGTTTACAAATTTTACGCGAGCAAAAAGACGTAATTGATGAGTGCGGCTTATGCGAATCAAACGAACTTGCGTTAATTTAATAACGGGTATCCGTCAACTTGGAGATTTGTTTGAACGAGCGGACTTTCGCATCGCGATAAGCAACATTTTTCCTTGCGCGTAATTGCGCAAAAATCGCGCGGCATAATTTAATTGGATTAAAGAAGTGTTCGTACGAAATTGCATTATTGTAACTCGGAACGCAGTCTCTCAATTTCTGTCACATTCACTTTCAAATTAGTGTCACTTGAATGAATTCATAAAATAGTAAATGCGGTAATTAAGTGAATATCTCATCGTGCCGGAATAGCTCTTATTATTTTTGTCGTGCGGTGCTGTTTGGTTTAATCGTTTTACGGGCGGATGAATTATGTTTTCATTATTTAATCATGATTCCTTCAAATATAATTGACATCCAAACGCTGTTATTTAAATTGGCTAAAGCGATAGTAATTAGACAATTCTGACACGCCGGAGAGAGAAAGTATGAGTATGGAATTAAAAGAATACGGTCGTGTTTAATATTTTAATGTTGCTTTCGTCTAAAATTAAAGTTATTGGCGACAACTCGGAAACGGCCATTTTATTCACAGATATTTGACTTAATTGAAATATCTCATTTCAATTAAATGAAATGATTTGGTCATCTGATATGATTTCAAGACTAATCAATTTGAGTAATTGTGAGCGTATTATAATGTTCATAACAACTTATTTGTCTATGCTATTATGTGATTTCAGGTTATATGATCATTTGTTTCAGTTTTGTGCACATATTGTGAAACCGCTATTCCGAAATTCGACAACAAATAGATTGGGTACCATATAAAACTGTAGAAAATAATTAATCTCTTAAATCATAAATATTTTATTTGAAAGCAACAATTTGCGTTGCATTACCGCCGTCGTATTTTTTAACTTATAACGGCTGCAAAATTTAGCACGAAAATTACGGCTATCTATTCATTACCTCTTTTAATCTCAACTAAAATAAATTGACTGATAATTTACTGTGCATTATCATATAAGTTCGTTAAATTGCAATAAAATTGGCTTAATGCTGCTCCAATTACAACAAAGCTAACCGGAAAATAACTCTTTCCTCGTAATAACTTTTTGGCTAATTTTTCCGAAAAATTGGTACGATAATAAAGTAACGGCAGCTCTACATTATCGTTATCGCTCTTTCATTTAAATTCGCAAACTTTTCGAAAATCCAACCAGCCAGTAAAATATCAAACGAACAATTGGCCCTCTTATCATCGAATAATTTCAACTCCCAGCAAAGCGACCAATTCCAAAATTCTATCCACCAATGACCGTCATAATCATTCCCTTGTCTCCACTTCGAAACAAATATCTCCGAAATGTCGCGGAAATAAGTTCAAATCAAGACAAACTAACTCAATCTCGCCGCTTTCAATAAAAAGCCTCGAAGCCCCGAGACGCCTGCTCAACTATTTACCCTTGCGGCGCAATATCCTCGGCGCTTACGCGCGAACCGTCTGAAATTTGAATTTCGTATATCCGAACTAATGAAATATTCGCCGGGCCGAAATTATTAATCAATATTCGCTATCATTCCGCGGGACCGACGTAACTCGCCTTTAATGCGCGCGGATGATCGTACCGGCACCATTTATTTTTGGAGATAAGCATTCGTGAACGTCGGCGCACATTACCCCGACGCGTCGCAAAAGTGGCCATTAATCAAATGATTTGTCGAGAAGCCGTGGCGGCAATTTCGCGCCGTTTTGCTCGTGCGCGCGTTTGACTCCCGACAAGTGGCGGCCAGAAAAAACCGAGCTAACCTCAAAGCGCTGCTTTTCCATTTGCCCGATCGTAATCCGTCATTGCGGAAACCGCGCGTGGCAAACCGGGAGGGTAGTGTGTATTTCGCGCGAAGATAAGAGAGAAAAAAAATAAGGACGAGGAGGGCCAACATCAAAGAAACCAGATCCGTCGTTGTCACCTTCTTAGCCTCTTTCCCCCCGATCCGAATTTCATTAATATCCCGTGTAACAACGCGCGTTAAGCCGGGCTTACGGCCACAAGAATATCTTCATCTTCGGCGATCATTTTCCAGCGGCGCGCATTTTTTACGCGGCTCGTCATGAATATTACCGACGTGATCATTGTGATATTAAGGGCCCAATAATTGACGCTCGCGGGATATCGATCCCGGCGAGCAAAAAGCCCGACAAGGTGACGTGGTTTATCCCGGGGCGTCGGGTTCGGCCGCGACTTTTCGAGCGTTTTCGAGACCGATCGTAATCCCGACGAGATTAGAATCAATTAGACGTTGATCGGCATTATCTCGTTATATATTGGCGGGATCGCGGCACGATGTGTTGTATTATGATAAGAAGGGTGTTATTAAATGCTCGAGGTGCTTATTCGGGGGACGCAGCGCGCGACACGCGCGTCGTTTGACGCGACGCGAATGACGCGGGATTAAGCGGACTTTACGACCCGATAAAAGGGTCTAGATTTCTGGCGGGGAAATTAAGTGTTGATGTTTATACGAGTCGCGCGATTTATTCGATTGTTGTGATTATTGGCGGAATGCTCGGGTTAGTGCTTAATGCGACTTAAGGCGTCGTAAATTCGATTAGAGTGTCGCGAGCGTTATTCGCGAGCTGCCTTGTTTCGTAAGCGCAGATTAGTGGATTTAGAGTTTTTCGCGCGGGGGCGGGGATAAGTGAAATAGGTTGATAGAATACTCGCAAACGATATCGTAGAGTATAGGTCGTACTTTGGTTGAAATAGCTTACGGTATTATAGTCGTTCAGCAGTGTCAATTGTAAAAAATAAAGTGAAGTGAGACAAATTTCTTCGTTAAAATGCTCGTGACAATAAAAACTGGCTTGGAAACCTAAATGGTATTCGACTTTGGAAACCATTGAGGAATCAAGCTTGGATCAATTATCCATCCACCGTTCCTACAATGAGAAAGATCCGTGTGAAATTACACCGACTATCGGTGGTATCAAAAAACCAACGTTTAGTGGTGTGATATTACGCTTCAACTGAAAAATATACATGCCAAGTAAATTTACTCGGATTAGGTAATTACATAACCTCCATCACTGTCAACAGGCTTTTCACAGCTGTTGGTAGCAGTGTGTACTTTTACGGTGCTCATGTAATATCACACCATTGTCGCGTTAGGTTGCACGAATTACGTAATATTCAGCTGAATTTGTAAAATTCAGCAAAATATTAGTTCAGAAAATACGTACAATCACACTGAATATATCGTGAAATATTTTTTTACATCCGCAGTAGCGTAATATTCAAGTTATAAATGGTGTAAAACCTATGTAATTTTACGAGGACTATTTTCAGTGTAGAAAGATTATCACATGATTAGAATTCCTAGATGGGTATCATGAATGGATTTCTAGTCATGGATCCTGTCCAGGAATAGTGAATGTATACTTGAACCAAATTTGATTCCACAATGGTTTCTAGAGACAATTTCCATTTATAGTTCCAAATCAGTATTTTTTTAGGAGCAAGAATAAAGCCAAATTCTACCTGTTATCACTTTTACGTATTGTCTCCAGACGACTTTATTTGAATTTTTCTTTCAATGTACAAGAAATTTGTACAAGATCTGAATGATCAAATCCTGATCATTTACGCTCTAATTTATATTTTCATCAATTAACATCTATTTTTCATCATTTTTTACTACGGATATATTCGTCTGTTTATAATATAGTATAATTTTGTATTATAACATATATCACAGAATGCAGCAGATCTATATTATCTGTTTATAAAATAGATCTCAGTGGAATGGGCAGAAAAACTATGCCCAAGCAATTTGCGACCAAATAATGTAATTATAAAATCACACGGGAGAAATGGTTTATTGGCTGCACTTTGGATAGTTTGATCGCGGTTCAATATTTTATTAACAAAAACATTCACCTTCGTCAAACAAATTTGCCGAACAAATCGTTTTAAACGGTTAAACATTCTTTCGATCAGAGTAGGATAGCTGTGTTTAATAATAATATAAATTAAACACATTCGCGATCGGGAAACGAGTCAATTTTGACGCGGGTGCGTGCAAAAATATCGCCGCTCAAATGTGACGGAGCTAAAATATGCGCCTGCGATTATCATGCGTGAAAAATTGACTTACAGCTTAGCGTAATCTTTATTAGGCTACCGTGTACGAAATAGGTTTAAGTCGCGAACTCAATTCGAAAGACGTTACGCACGATAATCCGCACGATCGGCGGCTATAAAAATCGGCACTTAATAAACCGTTATTAAGGGACCGCGCGCGGACGAAAATTATAATTCTCGGCGCAGATGCAAATTACATTAAGTTCCATTTGGTCGCTGAAAAAGAAATAATTGTTCGCGTCGGGCTTTAATTTTTAATCTGACCCGCGCGGCGGCTAAACCAATAAAAAGTGCATTGATTACGAACGCGATACAAAGCAATATGCGCGGGGTCGTGCCGAATGTGCAATACGAATTGCGGCCGAAAAATATGGACGCCTTTACAGCAACGATAACTCAGTTAAAATTTACATACCGCTGAACCACATTTCGCCTCGCGCCGCCACTTTTTCATTTTTCTAACTACGTGCGAAATGTTTTCCAATCACGCGCCGCGACGCCCAAACGAGCCGCCTTTTTGCCGTTTCATTCAATTAATTCCCATTATTATCGCGCAAATATAAATAACGCGCGGCAACAACAATTTTATTAACGCCAGATTTTTTAACTCCACCGGCCCCCGACAAAGGGCATTATTAACTGAACGCACCGGCAAAAAAAATTGTTCCGCTCTGTACGACTGCCGGTCAAAATAAACCGCAAACTTCGCGTTTCGTGTAATTTAAACGCGAGTTTAAACAATGCCGGGGCGATATAAAAAGCGGAACAAAGAGGGGTCAGCTTTGTAACGCGACTAACGTAAAAACGCGAAATTACAAAGTGCGCGGCGCGAAAATACCGAGCTATCTTACTTTAAATATCTGCCGTCCTTTCCCAGTCCTCGGAAAAGGTTGTTTATTCAGTCCACCAAATCCCAACACGTTGAGTAATGTCAAAACCCGGCTCGTTATCGTTTTTGTTTATGCGACTGCCACATCAACGCGGCGATGTTTTCGCGCGTCGAATAAAATAATTTCACCAGTCGTGAGGTAGAGGCGCAGGGGGGGGAGAGGGGGAGGTAGGCCACTCGGGCTACGAAATAACGTAACAGCTTCTGACTCTGATCGATCACACGCCCAATTCAAATAAAAATAAACTACCTTTCGACGCGAAATGGCACTGCAAAATTATTCGCGCGGCGAAACTGCGCGTGTCACCCTTTTAACGCCAATATTTTTTCATTATCGCCCGGTTATTAAAGAGTCGCGTCTTTACATGCACTCGCGAGGCAATTAAATGAACGAAAAAAAGAGAACACACATATTCACTCGTTCGGACGTGCTCCGATTTTTCATCCAATCGTCCTAATAATCCCGCTTCATTTATTTCGGGGCCATTTGCATAACGTTCGCGTTTGACAAACACCGCTCGGTGTTAATTTGGGAAGGGAATTTCAGATGACGCGCAAATTAGGAGTTTTTAGGATTTGCGTCTCTTTAGTTGTCACCGTTGAAATCGGGGCTCATAATGCATCCGGAAGATCGATGGATTGCGGGATAATGAAGGAATTAAATGCGGGGATAAAAATAATGTTTTTACTCGAATCGAATTATTTTGAACTTTCGCGATGAATATTTTCGCAGGGATGAAGTTTTGCAATTTCAAATTTCGAAAAGCAAATTATTCATGTTTTCTTTTAATTATCAAAGTTTTAATCGAAAAACACGTCAGATTTATTTAACCGAGAAAATAAAACATCTTTGCCCATGATAGAATATCAAATGCGATTAATTAAACAGTTATGGTCAGTTGTGAAATTAACAGTACGGTTCGTACCGATTAAAGGATGGTAAAACTTCAAGCCGATTTTGTTTCAACTTTGACATCCCCTTAATGTATACTAACAAGTTAAGCGTTAAATATCCTGGTAATAACGATTTATGCTAGATATGAAAAACTCGTTTATTAATAAAATTTACATAAATTTTCGTAAATTTTTATTAAAAGTTTATTCAAACATTTAATTAATTGAACATTTCAAGAGAATAATTTGAATTTAAATTAATTATTTATATTTTTCAAATCTTGCATTAAAACTAAATTGTCGTAGTTATACGAGTTGAAAACAAAGCAATTAAAAAATAAAATTATATTTTCATACACTGCATTTCATACATTTGAACGAAATTGATAAAAGTTTTATACGATAAATATAAAAAATACAGTACAAAAGAATGTTGTTATTATTATTATTATTATTATTATTATTATTATTATTATTAAATTCCGCTTCTCAACTGAACATTTTTCTTCCAGAAATATTTATTTTTAATAATACCCCATATTACACCTTACTTACTACATGAACATTGTGTAAAATATTATCATTGAATATTTTTAATTTTTGTACGTATAACTTACGTTTGTAAAAAACAAATAAACACGAAGAATATTGTGCGTTCGATTGTGTGAACAGGTTCATTGAGCCTACTGTTAACACATTACTACAACTATCACAATTAATTGAACATTCATTTCTACAATTCACTCGATGATTAATAATGTTTCAACAGGATACACGGATTAAACTCAACATCAAACAATCCTTCATTATTTCCCGATTTACCTTGTGCGTAAAAATTTGATGTTCAAATAAAACCTGAGGAAGCCATCCGCGAAGGATCTTGGCGAATCGTAATTTGTCATCGCTTAATTCAAGTATAATAAGCCGTCGCAATTCGATTAAATTAATACTTCATAAATTGTACTAATTAATGAAGCGAGATTAAACAGATGTTACTCCTCATCCGGCACTGTCTAACTTTTTGCCGGATTAGCAGTGTGTAGAATTTGGACGTGCATGGAACTTAGTTGCCCGACCTGCGAGACGTGCCTATCTACGGCGCTTATTGAGATAGCGCCAGTGGAACAAGGCGGCAAGAGTTTCTCAATACTTTGAACATGTATATTTTAGAATTACCGATGCTCCAGTTTCACCTCAGCGAATTCGTTTCGCGCCGCGGCGAACTTGCGAAATTCCTATGGCTAACGATTGCGCGCAATTTAGCGCGGATTGATCTTCTCGCGCAATTTTGGTCGGCCATTTTCCCGTCGCTCGCGATGCATTTTTTTCGGCCAAAATTTGCGTAAAACGAAGAATAACGCTACCGCGCGCACGCGTTTGGCGAAATACAAAAAAAAGAATAGTTTATTTCAATGACAACAACATTCAATTTCACTACGGAAAAACCCTCAATCCATCGCGACCGAATCAGTCGGCGCCACGGCTGACCTAACCCCTGCAAATTGACTGTCACATATATTCGATTGAATATTGTATTGTTGCAATAATTTAGCGACAGATTTTTATTTTCCGATGCCTTTTGTACAAATGGAAATCGGAGCCGCCGGTGTGATTTAGCGGCGTACGTTCTGCGCCACACGACGCAACATTCCAAAAATGTCGTTTCAGTTAATGCTGCGTTTATTAAGGGATTAGGAATGCGTTAAGATCAAATGTAAATGACGGCGAAATTCCGGCGTATCGTTTCTACGTGGCTTGTATTGGAAATGCGAACGCGGTGCCGCGATATTAAAGTCGCTTAATGTGCTGACTTATGTGCCGTGAAATGTGTCATATTTTATATGAAATTCACTGTAAAAAGTAGGACGTTTAGCGTTTTACATTGCGACTTGATACGTTTTGTAGTAAAGCGAGAAATTTATTGTTAATTTTAATACGGCTGCGAGCAGAGTATGATCGTGTAATTTTTTTCAGGTTAAGCATCTTCGTAAAATTAAGTAGTGCGTGTTTCCTGAGGGTACTCATTCGGTGTAAAACGAAATAATATATGCAGCGTAGTTTGTAAGAGCATTCTGCAATAACAAATTAATTAAAATAGTTGTAAAACAGAGGATACATTTAATTAAATTTAGACTGCGCGCATAGTTAAAATAGTTCGGCAATGGTTGTCGCCGGCGCAAGTACGACATATTTATTAACAACTATGGTCGACAATAGGCAGTTGCGGAAAAATGTCTGGTTCGTCGGGGAGCTTAATTATCAATTAAGCGAAGTTCGTGTAATGTCTGCAACGTTGCATTTGATCTTTATTCCGCTGTCTAACGTAATCTATAAAATGTAAAATTATTTTCTCATTAAGTTAACATTGAAATGATGTACACAACGCGGCGTATACTTATCCTGCCTCTTCATAAAATGTCTGTCTCAATTATTCCGGCAGCGATATTTTCATACGCGAAATTTATGTAAATATTTTAAATAATGCACAAAAATGATCTAAAAGCTCAAAATTGAGTTTACCTACACCTCTATATATAAAAATGATGTCTTTTCGCACATTTTTGCAATAAACAATATCTTCATTCCCCCTCCCTATTTCAATACAACAAGTTCCACTGAAAAAGATATTACTTTTCAAACAATAACCCACTTGACGGTCATAAATATCTCGAACCGACATCTGTTAAACATCGGCCATAAATTTCCCTAAATTAACCGTCGAACACCGTCCATTATTTACCGTTTTTCCTAAATATATACCCGTTATCTCAAATCACCCGTACTCGCCACCATCAATTTTATTTATCCCAATTTCATTAAGCCTCGACTGACACTTCCATGCCATCAATCCGGAGTGTCTACACTTCCAAATCCTCATAATCAACAGTCCTCTACCCCGCGCCGCGTTAAATATCAGATAACAATATTCAATCACAACTAATCCACCCCGAAAACCCGGAATCCCCCGTGCAGAGATCATCCACCCCAAAACCGCCATCTTCAACTGACACCAACAATTTTCCGGCGCACTCGAGCTGCCTCCCCTCACTCCCGCGTACCCGAACAAAATCGTCCGACGCTTACTTCCGGGCGAACAGTTCGCAGTTACAACGGCCCCGACAACGCTGTTTTCCATAGCGACACGAGCAAGTTCGCGCGTCACGCGGCCAAATTTCATTTTTAATTATTCCGGGCTTTAATCGATGGCGTTCATTGCGCGACGCATCTCCCGATAAAGAGTGCGGACGGGAGGTCGGGAGTGAAAATTCATATGCCCGGCGTGACAAAGGCAAAAAAGCGCGCGAAAAGGGGAAAAAGGAGCGCGGTCGGGGCAAATAAAAATGCATACTTGCGTCAAATGCACGCAACAGCGACAAAAGATGAACCGGATGAACGGAACGGCGCGCCTGTCTCTGAGGCCAGTCGGTCGGCAAAGTGCATTCGATAAAATATTTACATATAGATTCGTTTTGTCCGCAGTTAAAATACGCATCGTTATTGCAATCCATTGCAGCGATCCCGCGGAATTATTCAACGCGAATGCTCGAGCCAGCGCAGCAATGAACATCGCAAATGGCGCGGGATAAGTTTTTGCGGTTCGCTCCTGCGCTCGTCAGATGGCGGCGTCGCGCGAGCGGAAGAACAAAAACCGGGGGAAAAGTGATCAGCCCGAAGAATGACAGAGTCGCGCGTGCTATTGGGGAGTCCCCGCGGGGGTTAAATCGCGATACGCGATATCGAGGGCTTTTTTGCGCGAGCCTCGTTTCCCGCGCCATTATCGAGAGCTGCACTCGGCCGAGCCCGGGCGAGCTTTTTAATACGCGCGAGCTTTTCTCATTTAACTCTTTGCCGCATGCAGATTGTTATTACACGGCGAGCAAAAAGACGCGGCGAAGACGAAGTAATTTTAATGCAGATGAAGTTCATTTCGTCTGTATAAAATTGTAATCAGAGAGTGTCGCGCGCGTTATTTGTTGACGGCAGTTGGGCCGGCGCTTTTTGTTCGCGATCCAAATGAGCGGCGGAATCGCCGAATTAGAGTTTTCGCGCGCGAAAAAATGCGCGCAAAACCCCGAAGAACAACGTTTACGACGCGCCCGGATATTCGCGAAATGTAATTGCGTTTAGTTAGTCGTGTTCGAGGGTTTTTGCGTGATTACTTTCGATAGTTTTCAAGGGGCAGTTTTGTTGGCCGACGGTGGCGAGTGCAGTTTCGGTGGAGTTTGCTGGGGATCGCACGTTTTTGCCGACTTTTTAATTTGTTGCAAAACGGCATTGCGATTGCGCGAATTAAGTTAAAGCCGACGCTCGTTACAAATTATTATAATGTTTCGGGTCTGTTGTCGGGATATGTGGATTTCGTTTTTTCGCCTTACTTTTCGCCTCGTTATGCGAAGTGCTTCGAATTCCGTGCTGTTAAGCGATTGTTACTCGCGGAGATAAAGTGTAAACAATTTATTCAAATCGAGGCGAACGTGTATGAAGCTCGTTAATTAATTTAGTTTTCACGAGTCTCGATTGTCGAGCGCAGGATCATCTGCGAGGATAAATACAATTAAAAAGTTGCTAATATATAAATTGTAATTGAATTTTGTTATTTCAATATCATGTAATTATATCTGTGAGCTGGATAGACGGTAGGCGCTTTAGCCTGATATTGCTTATAGTGGGTAATTTAATTTTTCGGAAATCAAAGTTACGGTTACTTGTTCGAAAGGGTCATTAAAAATTTCAATTCGTTTAAATTGTTCGAGAAATTTGTCGAACAAAGGGTAATGAAGAAATAATCGAGGCACAGCATTTTCCAAATTTAATTACCATGAACAGATGTGTACTCGTAGTATAAAATGTTTAATAAAGGAAATTGAAGTGATAATTCTTGATGTTGATTAAACTGGCCTAATTAAAGTGTTTCTAAAATTCATGCGGATCGTTTTGAAGCGTTTCCGAAATTTAAATTCAACGGCGCAATAACAGCGCGCTCCTCTTATAAAGTATCCCATTCATATGTTAATTTATAATAATGTCTTAGGATTTAAAAACGGCGATGAAAAATGGAAATCATACATGTTAAATGTAGCATGTATCATGAAGCAGTGGTTTTCCGAATAGTAGCAATATATTGCCCATTTAAGCCCGTGATATATCGCGCATAAGTCCATTTTACATAACGTACGGAACATGTTCTCATATTCGAAATTCTCTATCGTTATTGAATCACCGCGGGGAAAAACAGCAATTTCTTTATCAAATGACGTGTGATAAGAACTGTAAAGAAAGTTTTTTCCCACCGAGTCAACAGCGCCGTAAACAATAAATAACCGCGTATCAACATAATTTTTCAATATTAATGTAAATGCGGAATAAGGGAATAGCGAAATCGAAACTGCGAGATAACATTGCAATGCATAAACGTAAATTTTCGGGCGAAGCTTTTATGCGCGCGGCGAAATTAAACGAGCGTCGAGACTTCGAGACAATTAGAATAAGATCGGTGCGGCGTCTTCGATTTTATTTTCGTCAGCGTCGAAAATGTTCCGCGGAAGGCGCATTTTTTTCTCCGGTGCAATTCCATGGTCTAAAATATCCAATTCACTTGGCTAAACCTTAATAAAACGACGACGAAAAAAACGACGACCGAAACCAGAAAAGCCAACGAAACCCAATTACTCCAAGCGTCTCTCGTTATTTCATTGGTGGAGTAATTCGGTGACAAATGAAATGAGGCGTTTGATAAAGTGCCATTTGCGCGACTAAATAGCATGCCGTTGAATCGAAAAATAGAATAATAATGTTGAATTCATCGGCGCCTGGAGAGATCTCGACAAAAGACCAGAATTCGATTTGCCTTCTTTGTGCTCCGCGAACGATTGCTATTAGTCGCGAGAAGGCATTCGAAAGGCGCCACCTTGCGGTCGAAAAGGGTACTGGGAGATAGTGCGGAAGGTATTGCAATGACACGTTCGACCTGCGTGTCTCCTTCACGCAATTCAGTTATTCTATACCCGTTACGTGCCGTTTCATCAAAAGCTTTAATATACGTGAACAAATTTGGTTGACCCCGACTTAAAGCTTCTGTTGCCCATTTTTTGCAGACAAAAAATGTTTTAATGCCAAAAATGGCGATCTAGATGGCGATTTCCGCCATCTAGATGGCAATCAGTGCCATTTAAATTGCGAAAATCGCCATCTAGATGGTGCAGGTCGCCATCTAGATGGAGTTGGTCGCCATATAGTTTTCTCAGTGTAGGTATACTATGAATCTAAGGCCGGCAGTGCCATTTTGTTTAATTTACTTACTTACGGATAGGAAATACACACAAAATTACTCAGCAATTTTAATACATAATATTAAGGGGACAGGGAAGTGAAAGATGAACATTCGAAAAAATGGGAACAAATTTTATAGCATTTTATGATGCTTTGAAGTGTCTTTTTCAGGTGTTTTTTTCGAAACGACTTTAAAAGTTGATGAAATTAATAAAAATGTATTTACGATTATCCAGTTCGTAAAATGAAAGTAAAACTTTAACCGATTATCTGTACTTTCATATCACATTTTTTTTGCACTCCGTCACACGATATTTCCCGCTCTCCAATGCTGATAAAATGTAAACACTAACGACGTATACTAATTCGATTTTTAACCTCACTTACGAACGATTCGAGGCGCTTGACATTTAATCGGTTAAACCCGTTTTTCTCGAAAACCTTTTTTCGCCCCTTTTATAACTTCATAATGCTCCTGAGCGCCAAATTTTTATCGGATTTACTTGGTTTTTTGTGTACTTTGTTCGAAATTCAATTGTCTATAAATTGTCTAGACAGATTTTGATAATTCGCATTTATTATAAAGTTATGAAGTATAGAAAGTTATGAAGTAAGTAAAAACACGAAAAAACACATTTTTCACCTTTTTTGTATTAATTCACACATTATTTCTCATAATTTTGTAAATATTGCTTATAAAAAATCCGTCTAGACAATTTGTAGTCTTATAAAATTGAAGGAAAATGGCGTTAATTGAATCAAAGTTAGTTAAAAATTGGGTGCCCAGGAGCATTTTGAAAATCGTGTTTTTAACACATTTTGTATAAATAAATAATAAACAATACATTTTTTTACTTTTTTCCAGATTCTAAAAAGGGGGCGTAAACGCTTTTACCACACAAAAACTTATGGTGATCCTTTGAAAAAAGATGAAAATAGCATTTTCTCTTGCCCCTTAACATTAATGAATACTGTGTAAAATTTGATTACAAAGTAAATTTACATTAAATGGACTTATTATTCTGTGGAGTTATGGTCGGTTGCATAGAATCCACAGTTTTAGGTATATATATAGTTTTCTTTTCCTACTGCAGATGAGAAGATAAAATCAGTCTTCTCGCAATAGCATATAAATGCGAATAGCGTATAACCGAACCGAATAAACATACATTGACAATTCCGTACTACTGATTAAATTATGTGTATAATTGGGTCAAGTTTTTGGATTCAGATTCAGCGTCTTTAAACCCGGAAAAAATGTTGGTTTTGTTTTGGTTGGGCACAACCAAATTTTGGTTGCCACAACCAAATTTTTGTTGTCGCAACCAAACATTTTTCTCCGTGAACTAAACCAAGCATTGTTCACAAATAATTAACGAGCGAATCGTGAGCAAATAAGAATGATGTATTTGGATATTGTATGATAGATTATGCGGAGTATCAATCTGAACTGGATAATGTATAAAGCTAAAGCACCACAATAACCAATTCAGCCAACCAGTTCATTCAATAAAAATATTTTTCGAATTAAACTGTTTTCATATTTTATAAGCGTTAGTAATATCTGTACTAATCCCTATTGAACAAAGTAATATAAAATTAATATACAATGAATAAAATTAACAGTGAGATAGTAAGCCATAATCTGTAGCAGTGCGATCACAAGGTTGACAAACTAATAGTGTAAAATTTAATATTTTCCTCGAACTTCCTACCACAAAATTGTCAAATTCCTATTTTCCACTATTAAATCCCAATAACTTGTCATCTCCTCAGACCCTGCTCAACTCATTGAATTTGAAATGAAAAATAAAGAGTACCGCCAATTGATTTATTGTACCCAAATTTGTCCGTGGTAATTGCTGGAACGATAGATCGTCTTTAATTATATTCAAATTGGGTAAACTCGATTAGTATGCGCGAATGATATACGTTCATGAGAAAACTTAACAGAACAGAAAATGCGAACAGCGCGGTGGCGCGCGCACAGCGAGACGGTGAAATTGACGAATTTTTGCGGCGCAATAGTTGTACGCGAACGCACCCCGTGTTGCGGCGAGCGCGAGTCGGACGGTGGCCGAGGGTTGGGTACTTATCTGCTTGAAAGTTCAAGACCCGCAATTAGCTTTCTCCGGGCATGCAAATTAACTCGGCGACTGCGGCCGCGCTGACTTTGTGAATGTCCCGACCTGCTTTAATGCTCCTTTCGTTGACTTTCGAGCAATAAAAAGCGGATTTATATCTATCCGCATCGTTCAAGTTCATACAACGCCGAGCGCGGCCTTATGATAAAAGTTTCATCGACGCTGGCGGACGTTATTGGCGCGGCGCGCTTAAATCCGCCGAAATGTCGTCGAATTGTCCCGCGAATCGGGCAAGACAGCGGCGCGCTATTAAATTTGCGAGTCTGTTTACTACAAAGGGACCAATTTCATAAGATACGAGGAATTTAATTACGCGGAAGCCGCGTCGCAATTTCGGATATAGATTATGAACGCGCGCGGCCATTTAATTTGTACGTGTGTTATTTGCGCTGCGCGAAATTATGCGTTTTTTGCGCCGGGGTATTTAATTAATGAGCAGAAATGCGGAATCCGCTGAAATTACGTTTGACGATTCGCGCGTTTGACGTTCTGCGTTTTTGCCCTTCTCGCTCATTTTTGCACGGCACGCCCGCTTGTTTTTTCTCGCCGTGTTCGACGCACGAGAAATAAGAGGCTCGGCGTTTCTTTATTTTTCAGCCTTTTGAGCGTGTTAATTAGTTAGTTTTAAAATTAAGCTTTTCCGACGTTTGTTGACTGACATGAGTGATTAACAAGTTGTATTGTTTACGGAAGAAAACCCAACAGGCAATTTTTTTCGTATATTGCTGTAAGGAAAATATTGATTGAGTGATGAATAAAAATATTAAATGAATAAATGAAGTATTGAAAAATTTTTTGCGATAAAGGTGAAATGAAATTGTGTTCGTCGGGCTAATATTAACTAACAGTAGTTATTCACATAACAAGATATTCTCGCTGTCACAACTATATTTTCCTTCTCTCGCAGGATGAATCTGCTTCTGACAGTAAGACATTTTACGTGTACACATTAAGAGTTTGAGGACTATGTGCATTTGCTATTATAATACAATAATATTAATGGATTTCAATGTTTAACAATATAAAAAAATGTAATTGCATAAATGATATAAATAAAGTGTTTCTGAAACCCTCTGATAGCAATTTTCATATAATTTGCTCACTTTTTATCTGACACAATAAAAACCCAATTGTTACCTCAGCTTAATGAACTATCAAAGTCTTCTTTGGGAAAACTTTCCTTAGAAAGTTATCAAATGCGACTTTCTTTTTATATGAACACTAACGTTTTCTAATAAAAATGTACCCATCACTTTTATTTAATAGCATTACTCTGAGTATGTCCTTATATGTCCTTATATTAAGTGGCACCGTCACTTTTATTACTGTCAATGGGTTAAATTTCCGGTAACAAAAATAAATAATTGAACATCGCCATGAAAGGTATACCGTTCAATACCTGTAATATATTTTACGTTTCTATTTCCAATTTAACCAGGAAGTTGCTTACTTTAACATGTCAATACTGCATCCAACGCATGATCCAATGAACATAAATTTACATCACTCTGAAACCGCATTTTTCAGCGCAATTTAAATAAAATACCAAAATCGTTATTCTTTGCAAAACCGACTTTCACGAGAAATAACCACCATCCCTAAATCTTGCCGGCGTTGCAATTTCCAGCGTTAACTTTTCCTCCGAGTTAACAGCAAAACACCGACCAATGGCAGGCGCACACAATATCACGTATTTACATTCGATCTCAACAATACCCGATGTCTTAAAACACGATTCTACCGTGTCCATATCTTTATCCGGCACAGCACAAAAGTCGATATCATTAAAACTCAGCAACCAACCAGCATTTTTCTTTCCACAAACCCAATACTTGGCAATAATAACATACCCACCCTATCTTTTGCAATCGTACAAACCGCTTTAGTATTTACAATTTACAAGAAATGCGGCATTTAATCCCACATTTCTGTTACAAGAAGAAAATAATTTGGTTAAATAAACTAATTATCAAGACATACGTCAAGCAAAACAAAATATACGGTAGATTGAATCAAATAGTCTTTACAAAATATCATGTTTTCAGCTCTTAAAACAATCCAATTGTCACAACCGGAATCCTCCTGAGACAGAAGAATTTTCCAATCGGCGCGATGAATCCTCCCCTCACAAGAGGATTCCGGTTCTGACGATCGGATTTGTCTACCATTTCGCAGAGAGTTAAAACGTCACGTACATTTTTCTCCGCGCGCCATCGGTGATTAATTTGCGTTTTTCTCGCGACTTTATTCCCCGCTTTACACTCGCCTTTTACTCCAAGACGTATTATACATTATACTCGGCGTATCCGCCAAGCCGCGCCATTGTCTGAAATTTAAAACACCACTCCGCGCGATTGCACCGCCCGACCCGCCCTTGTATCGAAATAACAATTCAAATCAACGACAATCTTGTCCGCGTCGCATCACAACAACTCTTTCGCAGCGCCGGCGCAGCAATTTAAATCAGCATGACTCTTTCCCACAATTTCATTGCCATTCCAAAATCATTACCGAGCCCTAAAACGATTCTCCAACAAGCCCGGCAAACCGTCCGTAAATTCGCCGACATTAACCCCGCGTCACCGCAACCTCTTACATTAGCCGCGCGCACAATGGCCCGGCTTAAAACACGCCCCTATAACATTTGAATCCACATCATTAAAGCCTAGAAGCCTGCGCGCATTGTCACGAGGGCCTAGCGCCAAAACGACGACCCGGACGCAAACACGAAAATCGACCGCGCTAAAACGAAAAACCGCCGGCGCAACGAAAAAAACCGTCCCCCGTCCTTTTCCTCGTTACACCGGGAAGCGATTGGCCGACCGCGATCTCCGGCGTCGTTCGACGAGGATAACGTTTCTTTGTCCCCCGAGGAATCCTAATTTATAAAATAAACGACAGTGTTCGCCTGGCGAGGGCACCGCGCGCCGTACGAACGTAAGTCGCGCAGCCTCCCACACAGGTAGTTATCTCGGTGACTTAATGCCGGGTAATGTGCTCTCCGGTTACATCGCCGGCGATTCTACGGCCGAACGAGTCGCGATCGCCGACCGAAAGGCCAGCGCCGACGAGGACGCCGGCCTTTGGCGCGCGCGCGCGAACGACAAGGACGCCACGAGGACCGCGCGGGCAAAAAGAAACGCGTTCTCGAGTGGCTCGTCCTACGCGACATGCGGCCGCCTTTTTCGGCCCTCGAATCATCGCTCTTCCGCGACCGCGCGTCGTCTCCGACAATTTGTCCCGGTTTCTCCGCTTGGTTACCGATACGTCGCGTTTCGCAAATTAAATTAGGCTAATTAAAAGCTGTCGAGGTAATTAACGCGGAAATTCGAGAAGGGAGGGCGAATAAGATATATCTATGTATATATTCCCTAGTAAAAATTGTGATTATGCTGAGACGAGGGCCTGATCAGGATGCCACCTCACCTGATGAGAAACTCATCAGACATCCATGTTAGGCCCTGACCACCAATGTATTGGAATTGATGTGGGCATGATGAGAAATCCTGATCAGACTCATATTGTGCAATTGAAAAAAATATAACGACTGAGACCAGAATTGAACAGTCGATGCTCAGTTTGTAGTCTGTCCGACTCGTCCCCGAGCTATTGGAACATTATATGTATGACTGAATGTGAAATGAATATCATACTCCCAGGTTATTATGTGGCTTGCCTTATCATAACCTGATGAGGCCCTGATCATATTAGCCTCATCCAATGATGTGGCATTCTAATCAACCTGATAAGGCCATGATCAGACCTTATCAAGTGCCATATCTTAACCACATCAAAATTGCCTGGTTGGAACCGATCAGTTTTTCTAATGAGGTACCATTCGTAGTGATTAGTGTAAGAACTTGGCATAGTCAAATTCATTTTACCATTCGTCCAATCTTTTACAAATTCTTTTCACTTTAATACACTGCCACGAATCTCAGTTAATAAACGATGAAAAAAGTAATATCATAATTTCACACACATTTTTCCACAAACGCATACCCTCTGACTCTGAAGGTAGACATTACTCTCCAAAATCCAGTCCGCTGAAAATCCCTCCGATCTCGCACCGTCCCCATGCGTCTCGCCCGAAAATTCGAAAACGCGAAAAGTCGTTAAGAAAATTGCCTCGCGGGCGCGCCATTTGTAAAGCCATGAAATATTTCGATAAGCCCCCGGGCCGGTGTATTTTTCATAAAAAAGTGGCAATTTTTCTCGCCCGCTATTAATTCCCCCCTCCCCCGCCCCCGCCCCCGGGACGGGCGCGTTACGTGCCGTGAGATCTCTCCCAGTAAAGTATGATTCCTGGAAAAAACTTTGCGCATTGTAAGAATTTCTTTCCGCCGGAAGTTTGTCTCGAGGGTGCTGTGAGCGCCCCGCGGATAATCGACCCCCTCGGCGCCCCCGGCGAATCGCACACACACACGCCATTTTTATCCGCGTGTCCACTGCCCCGGCCAAAATGCGCCGCGACTGTTGTAACTCTTGCGAGAATCCGCGCGATGCGTTATTTATGCGTGCGCGAATCGCCGGTCGAGTTTCGATGATTTAATCGATCGACTGAGACAGGCGCGGTATCGCGAGTGCTGAAATATGGATGCAACTCTTTGGGAGTTTATGAAATAATGAGCGTGGCTGAGGGGAAGAGTGACAGAAAGCGAGGCTGTTTCTGAACTGGGGATTTTGAATTGATGCTTCGAAGACGAGATGTTAATCTTTCAGATTGATTCGGATACTGCGGTTTGAGAGAGGGTTGCAAAGTAAGAAATTAAAGAAGAAAAAGTTAGGTTGAAAAATATTATGGGCTGGGAGGAAGTTGCAAAATTAGGAGGAAAGTTGGATGGGGTTGGATGGTGAATAACTACAGGTAACTACGCGGGTAAGAAATTATATCTTGTTCATGGACGGTAGACATACTGAGAAAAATATTCCCGTTAATTTTTACCATATTATAAAGTAACTGCGACTTATCGTATCACTTTAGGACAAAATTAGTATAACTTCGAAGAACTTTTCCCAGATGATGCAGTAAGTTTTACTTAACATTTTATAAAAATTTACTTTGTCGTATAGACATTTTTCTATTGAAGGTATAGTAATTTTGTTTATTGTGATACGATACATCGCTATTACTGTATGATATGGTTAAAATTTACTGGAATTATAATAATTTTTATAAGACAATTTTTACAGCGAATGTATGCACGAATAACGTTACATAAGTTATCATATTTGTGTGTCAAATATGTTAACATATATGCCTGCATAAATATTTCCATATGTATTCCATATGAGGCCACGTCTATAATGTACATGAAATTAATTTTATTTAATGTCCATTGAGTAATAGGAAATTAAATATAAGAACAAAAAGTAAATGACTTTCTGGTTATGACAACTTCAAAAGTTTGTCGTGACAACGAGAATTTTTGTTGCCTTGACGACAAACATAACTTCAGAAAAATTTCGTACGGTAAAAAGAAATCTTGTCAAGTACTAATTAACGTGTACGGAGCATTTGTTTATCTGGTTGTATTTCTGACGAATTTGTTTGAATTTGATAACTAACAAAGTTCAAAGATTTAATGTGTGCAATTTATAAAATAATTTGCAAAGTAACTCAGTGAAATAATTAAAGCATAGTAATGTAGAAATATATTAAAACTTAAGAACATAAAGCTTAGCATAGTTAAGATAGACATTATTAGTGCAAGATCCAGAAGTTTGTTGAGGATTAATTGTAGACATCTTAAAATAGTTAATAACTAATTTCAAATACATTCATGTATAAATAATATATAAATGCTTTATGGGATATACCTCTATATTTTAGAATGTTTAAAAATATAACTAGCACTACTCTTGGAGCATTAATAAAAAGACCAAATAAACAAAATATTAAAGTCTTTATTAACAAAATGGTTTTTATAAACAGTATTTGCAAATGCTGTCACTGGAAAGACTTCTTAAAAATACACTACACATTTAAAAAATACGTCTTTTCTAAGTGTATTAATTGACATATTAACACATTTTTGGTATTTTTTACAAGGTAAAAAGGTTTCATTGCTCTTTTATTGCACTTGTTTTTGTAGTGTACATTGTAATGTTTTGTCCAAATGTCCAAATTCACCTCCGACCTCAACTTTTCTTCATTTAAAACACAATGACGTTTCCGTAGGAATAAAACTAAAAGTGGAGGAAAACTTAGTTTCTATTCTTGTCAGCAGCATTAACAACATGTATCTCTTAGTTTAAAAAGATCAAAATGTTTGCCATTTCAAAAAATGTTTGTCATGGTAAAACCATTAGAAGAAATACAGTCTTTAAAAACATTTGAAAATCCCACAAATAATCTGAAAATGCTACAAAAAATTCTTAGAAACTCTGAAACAGATCCCATTTTGAGGTCTTACTCTACATGGGAAAACAAAGTGTCTTCGAAAAAAAACGTTTAGACACTTTTAGTGTCTTTCTTTACCAAAGGACATCTTCATTTGAAAATTGTTTCATACTTTTTCTCCAAAAACGTCTTAAACACACCTGTTTTTGTAGTATAATTACTCAACAAATTTACCTACTAACAAAAAGCCACATAATTTCCTCTCCTCAAAACACATTCCCTTGCATCCACTTCCCTATTACCTCACAACAAATCTCAAAAGCGATTCCGCATTACCTCCGCCATCAGCGCAATCAACTCTGCTGTGTACGCGAAAACGCGCGTGTAATTGTCGCAGGACAACGGCGCTCCTTAACTGCGCGGCAAACGCGACCTAAACGCTTCTTTTATCTCAATATTTTGCATCAGTTTGCCAGCCGACTACACCCGAATGGATATTGCTGCGTGCGATTGCGTGCAGATATATAAACGAAACGTGAATGGTCGTGTGCCTCGGCGCATTTACGTGCTAAATCTCCCTGGAGAAATAAGCGCGTTGTATGTAATGCACGCTAAGGTATTGTACAAAACGAGGGGGAAGCGGAATAGGGCGAAAGCGCCGGGCGCGAGGGGGTGGCGATGCTTCCGGTCTCTTAGGAAGCGCCGGGCTTCGCGGGAGGAAGCTCCTTCCTCGCGCAACTCTCAGGTGCGAAATATCCTACGTCCGCATCTGCTTATTCTTTCATAAGCGCTTGTATATGGCGGGATCGAATTGGCCAGTTTTGCGTATTTCGCGCGCAAAGTGGCCAATCTTTCCGTCGACGAACCGCCCGGAATACCGACGCAGGGCTGGTGGGAAAGCTTAAGGATGGTTAATATTGTTTCGAGTTGCCAACTTTTGCTGAAGAATTGAGATTGTGACGGAAGAGGAGGGGATTAAGATTTGAGAGTGGTTGGTTTTTTGTGGGGAAATATTTTTTGTTTTTTAAATTTCTTGAAAGGAATGAAAGGTTTTGAATGAAAATGTTTTGTTGTTTAGAATAGAGGTTATTGGTGCAATAAAATGTGTCTTGGAAGGATCTTTGCTGAAGATAGTGGTCAGTAAAGAAAGTTATAAGGCAATTTTGGGTTTTAAAGGCAAGTCTATATTGTGTAGAGAAGGGGTGTAAACTTACATTATACTTAAAAGTGGACATCCTGGAACATTACGTAATAAATATGTAATAAATTAAAATAACACGTATGATTTAATTTTAAAGAGCAAATGGAAATTATTAGCTTTGAAGGGTAATCTTACAGTATTTTATAATGTATTTTCATATTTGAGATTTAACTGTCGCTATGAACTTACACAAACTATACAAAGTTATTATTAACAAATCATGGTTATATAAATTGGTATGCAGTTATTTAAGGTATTTGCATAGTGAAGGGCCGTAAATTTGGGGTGCCAAGAGAAAT
>JABFPB010000234.1:0-47114 GCA_022817645.1 Ceratoteleas bidentatus
AAATTTACCACAATTGTGGTGATTCCTATCACAACTGTGGTAAATGTATACGCAAAATATGGTCCAATTAACCTCAATCTGTTTACTATTCGACTATAGTAAATGAAGCAAGTAAATTTTTCTCCGTGTATAAGTTAAAACGAAAAGTACTTAAGAAGTAATTGAAATATTCTCAGTGCTAGTTGGGCAAGTCTACAAGGGCTCTAAGTTTGTCCTATGTCGGTACGCCCAGTTGGGCAAAATTATATGGGCCCCGAGTGGGCCTCAAGAGGGCTGGGCCAGTGGGGCACGCCCAATTTGGTACCCATGTAGGACCAATGTGGGCACCTGTTGGGCATTCAATGGGCCCCATCCAGGACCCATGAAGGATTACTAATAAGAACCGATTTGGGGCCAACGTGGGGCCTAACGACAACCCATCGTTTACCAACACTGGTCCTCAATGGACACCCCGTTACATGCCCAAGTAGTGCCCAAAGTTGGCACTCATTTGGGCCCATCAACTTCCAAATGTCTACCCCAATGCGACGCACCCATATGGGCCTTATATGGGCTCCAGTTGGTTATGACGGGTATTGGGCTTTCCCCTCAAAAGTCCACGAGGGACCCAATCTTCAGATGGAGCATGCCCTATGAAATGTCTACTAGGGGTTGTTGGGGACCTATATGTCTCCTGTAAACCATTTTGAGGTTAATTAAAGATGTATTTGCGATATATGATTTATGATAAAGGCAAAGAAAATGTTTCCTACTCAAATCAGTTTGTCTTAAACACTAAAAATTCATGAAATAATCTTTGCATCGAGATAACAAAATTAATATTCGTCATGTGTCAGTTCAAAATAAACGTAAGCTGATATAAAGTTCATTTTGATATTCTATTTCGTATATCAATTATGCAGTTTTTGCATTGCTAGTCTCTATTGAATATTTAAACAGAAAGATATTTAATCGTAACATCTGGAACAAAGTTTCTATAACAAGATTAGAAAAGTTTACATTGCTGGAATGGGTAATATTTGATGTTTTGGAAATGTTAATATGTATAAACACAATTTTACTGTTCAGAAAAGTATTTTGTATCCTTAATTTTCTAATACTTCCGTAATTATCGATGCATTTTGACGGGCTCAATATATTTACCCCCTGTTTACTGTACAGTTCAGTAATGTCTGTCGGGATTTTAGCAATATTTCATGAAACATTTTTGTCAGTGTATGGCGCAAATAAATATTCCATGTTCTCTCGCCTTCTCAGTATCCCATTTCCACCTTCATTCTTTACTACCAATTCGTCGATTCGCTCGAAAATATCATTACACTAAAGCCTTAAGCGGCGCAAAAAACTCTTCCTGCCTCCCGTCACTTTTGCCTGCGCAAAACTAACCATAACCATAGCCGCAGTTTCTTCTCCGCGTTCAACTTTAATTAGTCACGTGGCCGGAACGAACTTAAAAATGCATTTTTCCGCATTCACGTGAAATGCCGGGCTCGCGACAGGCAATGGCCTGTCGTTTAAGCGCAACGCGATGTCAGCGACGCTGCGCTTGTCGGCTGACGCCGGAAGCGCCGCGCACTCGAGTCGCCGATTTTTTCGCGAACAATTGGGACTCGCGCGCAGCTCGGGCATCTCCTTAACCGCAAATTTACGAACGCCTGTCGGCGCGCGCTCGTAAAAGAATCGCCGGCGGCGGCCGTAAGCGCACGTGATGACGCTCGCTCGTAACGGTACCGTTACGCGGTACCGACAGCGCGGCCGTAACAATTTACCGCCGCAAAGCACCGAGTGATCGACGCGACGCGCGCGCCGAAGGACGCGGCTAATGATGACTTACGCGAGCGATCGGTCCGTCGAAAACGCGACCACGTTCAAACCGATTTAATGACCGACAAATTACGTGACAAGTGCAAGCGTTTTATTTTGCCATTCACGCAGCCGTAACTGATCCACATCAAACCGCGACGCCGTCAAGCGAATCATTGCGTGGAAATGGAATTGCAGTGCCTGAATTACAATACTTTTTTCCTCGCGCGTTTTTTCGTCGTGTTCATGGAAAGAAATGACAGGGAAAGAAATTAAACTTTATATTGAATTCAATCACTCGTGTGACCGCATTGCCATGTACACTCAGAGAGATGTTTGGTTAACTTAAATGAATTTTAGATGGATTAACCAAATTTTGTTAAAATAGCATTAACCAGATATTCAGTTGATTGAACCAAAGTCATTGAGCATTCATATTTGGGCAACTAAACCAAAAATTTTGGCCTATTTAACCACGAGTTTGGTTAGTTGCACCAAGTGATTTAGTTACATTAAGAATTTGAATTAGATCGATTATTTTTTTTATTTCATGTACAAGTTATACATATTACATATTAAGTAATAACTTAATGATAATTAACCCATTAAGTGTTAATTAACAAAATAATAACACATTTAAAATTTATATTAAATGATATGTTAAAAATGAAACCAAACAAAACAGTTTATAGCGTCTTGGTCAATGAAACCAAATATTTCGTTGGGTTAACCAGAATATATCTTCATGATTACCAAATCACTTTAACTTTCCGGCTACCAGGTGCAAATCTTTAACGTATTTACCTAGGTGGGGCGACCTAGTCGCCCCAAGCAGTTTTTTTAATTAGGGTACAATATTATTTATTTACTCAATAAATAACGATGAGTTTCTTCAAATAATTATAGAATATTATTTAATAATAATAAATACAATCTTTAACTAATCAAAACAAATGTTTAAACATTCAAACTACATAATATATCACAAAAGTGGTCATATGAAAATCATCCAAAAAATAGAACTGCTTAATTTATATGAACACTAGGTGAAACACCCAGCTAATAATAATGAAAATATTAATATAATTCGTCATTCAATAAATAATTACTGAAATTTTTTATAATTTTGCAAATATATTACCAATTTGTGTTTTTGTTTTACGGGCATATAAAGCAACTCAAAAAATTAATTCGCACAAAATTCCAAGAAAAAATATGAAATATTTATGAAATGCCGTATGAAAAACCAACTTTAGGGTGACCAGGCCCCACCTGGTAGCCAGAGGGTTAACCACAATATTTAGTCAAATTGACTTAATTAGTTTTCTGAGGATAGTGGAAATTATTATTTCATTTTTGTATATTTTATTAATTTTAGATTATGTTTTTCAATGTGGATGGAAATATTTATGGAAATAACAATTTCTTTCCAAGAATACATTTATTGGTAGTTGATTAATTATATTATCAGATTTATTTTGCGTGTTGTTAACAACTAGTGCTTTAACCACTAACTCATTCAGTTTAATAATCCACATAATCTTGCACATCCCGCGTGGAAAAATGCAAGTCTGGATTATGATCGCGATCCAGCCTGGTGCCATACCGAGGCCACACCGTTGCCATCCTAATACCAAACTGTGAGTCAGACCATCTCGTTGTCTGACTCACAGTCTGGCAGTAAGATGGCAACAGCGTGCAATCAGCATGGCACAGTCGGGCTCACAATCATGATCCAGTCTGTTGCCAGATTTTTTTCAGGCAGAGATAGCATCTACATAAGGAATCTTTGTTTGCTCAATACTCAAAACTCAACGCAATACTCAACGATGTGCTTTTGTTCGCTATAACAACATTTTTTTATTTGTCAAATAAGATGTCAATTATGACCGCCACACACGATGTTTATGACCGTTGCGCCCCGAACATTGGTGCAAATTGACGGTTTCCGGCCCCTCATATTCATCAGAAACAAAACTGAGCAAAAGGGTAAAAAAAGTACGTGAAATTCCCTGGAGTTTATGCCAAAGTCCAATAAAATTGGTTGAAAATCTAACAAAATGGCAGCAATTTAAACAAATGGTTACTTTTCACCCTATTTTTCGGTGTTTGACTCGCGATTAAAAATAGAAACACGACTTTTTTCTCGAGAGTTTAGTATAATTTAGTTTAAGCACCAATAAATTGTGTCTAGTTTTTCGAGGCCTTGGTCCGGAATGAATCGGTTGATCCGTTCGCCCTGAATCACCGTTAAAGTGACAAAAAAGAACGTATTTAAAGTTTTCGTAATTATTTCGACTCAGAAAATCATTTTTGTCCATCCAATGTGCGCGAAACAGACATTTAAGTTTTTTACTCTTTCTGAGCACGATTCTGATATCAGATTTTCAAAATTAACCTTCACGGATCCAATATGGCGGACCAAGACAAAAAAGAGAATAGTAATGTCTTGGTATTAGGGCGTTTACACCCGTGTGAAAAAAGTTATGTATATTTCAAAATTTTGCTTGTTGTTCAGTCTTTTCAAGAGTGAACATAACCTTATACTCTGTTAAGAAATAGGCTCTGTTTAACACGAGCTGGGTATCGCAAATCACATTGGATTTTGCACTAATTTTTTGAAAAATGTTCGGAATGACTAGAAGAACAAATTGTAAAAACAGATTTGTGATATTTATCAACAAAAAAAGTTATGAACAATTTTTCATTTTCTTATCGATTTTTCCCATGTTTCACTGCACTGATAGAAAAGTATAATATTTTCTAAACAAAATTACTATACTGTTTAAGATCGATGGCGGACAGCTGACTTATCAAACATTTTCTCATACGGTTTAGAAAAATGTGTGGAACATAGATTTTATGATATTTGAAACACATATAACGATTCACTTAAAAAAATTACTGGTTCATCATTTTTTTCTGCTTGTTTCTAAAAGAAAACAAACATTCTTGTTACTCTTTATATAAATCTAGAATTGCAGAGAACGAAATAGAACTACACAACAAACTCACTGTGTAATGATAAGGGTAATCCAATTTTGTCTTAATTATTTTGAGGCTAAACGTTGACAATGTCATTATAATCATTCACATTATCAGATGCATTATGCATATGTAAACATCAGTACCTGTCACGCCATGCAGTGACATCAGTTTCACATTTTATTATACTGGTTGATAAATTTAATTTCTTACTGTGACAAACTTTGTTTATGTGTATATGTATTAAACGTGTGAGAAGTTAGCATTTGATTGAAAGATTACTTGATCACCACCTTCAAATGATCGAAAATTCATTTTACCGCCACTTCATATTATCATGCACGCAAGTGATCGCCACCATCAAATAATCGAAAATTTATTTTATCGCCTACTGACATTATTATGCACGCAAATGATCACCACCTTCAAATGTTCGAAAATTTGTTTTATCGCCTACTGACATTATCATGCACGCAACTGATCACCACCTCCAAATGATCGAAAATTCAATGTATCGCCCCTTCATATTATCATGCACCCAAGTGATCGCCACCTTCAAACGATAAAAAATTTATACATTGGTATAATTTATGTTCCTTTTTGTAATTATCATTAAATGGTGAAACGTTTTGCCATTTTCTTAGGAACTGTATTTATTGTTTGTGATGGTTTGCGCGAGACGTTTCGATAACTGTCTGTTATCCTTTTCATGTGCGCTTTTGTGTGTTTTTTTGAAGAATTTTTTAATTATTTATGAATCTCTGCAATTTCAGTGTGAAATATGCATAATGAGGATTCCTCATTATGCATATACCATCACAAACAATAAATACAGTTCCTAAGAAAATGGCAAAACGTCTCACTATTTAATGATAAAAAATTTATTTTATCGCCTACTGATATTATAATGGATGCAAATGGTCACCACCTTCAAATGATCGAAAATTCATTTTATCGCCCCTTCATATTATCATGCACGCAAATGATCGAAACTATTGAAATATCGCCTTAAAGTACAGAATGTATGAATTAACGAAATAACTGCTATTAAACTTGAATTCTGTTAACACTTAACTCTCTGACAACCAATCATTTGAAGGTGGCGATCAACTGCGTGCATTATAATATGAAGTGGCGATAAAATGAATGTTCGATTATTTGACAGTGGTGATCAGTTGCGAGTATTATAATATGAGTAGGCGATAAAATAAATTTTCGATCATTTGAAGGTGGTGATCATTTACTTGCATGATAATATGAGTTGGCGATAAGATAAATTTTCGATCATTTGAAGGTGGCGATCAACTGCGTGCATGATAATATTAAGTGGCGATAAAATGAATGTTCGATCATTTGACAGTGGTGATCAGTTGCGAGCATTATAATATATGGAAAAAAATTTGGGCGAGATGCTGTCCGCAGACGGTCAGCAGCCCTCCAAAATGCGCGCACGCAGCGCACCCATGCTGCGGGAAAACTGTCCGCTCAAAATAGGGCTCCTGCCGCCCCATTTGAGCGGACAGTTGCTTTGCAGTCAGGGAATGCTGCAGCCTTACGTGAGAGACAGTAGCGCGCCGAAATTTCTTTCCATGTATCCCATGTTAACTCAATTTTTTTACATTACATGTCATGTAATTTTATGTAAAAAATGTAAAATTGCGTGAAAACCATAAAACTTAAAACTTGAAAAAAAAACATAAAACCATAAAATGTCATAAACCATAAAAATTTTCATGAGAAAATTTTATGAGAAATCATGTAAAATTATATGAAACTCATTCAAAACCATGAGTTTCATATAATTTTACACGATTTCTCATAAAAATATTTCAAATATCACAAAGTTTTACATTGTACGTATCATAAAGTCTCATGTTTTTTACACTACAAATGAACAGTGTAATATGCATTTCCCCAACCTTTGTCTTCCTCAGTAATTCCACATGACAAGAAAAGTATTTGATTATTCTTATCCTCCAGTTCCCCAAGCTTCAGCAATTTTCTCCACGCGAACTGAAAATCGTCCACAGTAAACGAATTCCAAGCAGCAGCAATAGAAAAACAGCAGTCTTTCATCGTCCACCTCTTGTCGGACTTATTAACAATTTTCTCATCCTTTTCCATGAGCATCTCATTGAAGAAACTCTGTTTGTAGTGCTTCTTGAATGTAGTCAAGATGCCTTGATTCAGTGGCTGTATCAGACTCGTCACATGTGGAGGCAAAATCATAATTTTAACTTTATTTTCCTCGGCTATGTCCAGCATTTGATTGGAAGGTATCATGTCGATGAGGAGAATCGTCTGGCTGTAGTCATTGGTTTTCGCTCGCCGTTTTTTTAAGGAAGGTGCGAATATGTCTGAAAACCACTCTTCAAAAAGCGCTTCGGTTGGGAAACCATTCCCGTGAAATACGTATTTTACCGGAATTTTGAAATTCTTGAAGGAACGCGGATGTTTCGACCGACCAACAACCATCATAGGCAATTTGTGTGAACCATCGGCATTCACACAAGCTATCAGGGTCACTCTGTCTTTGAGGACTTTTCCAGTGGACATGACTGTTCTTTGGGGAAGGGCATTCCATTGCAAACCAGTGCAAATAGCATTGTACATGTTCTTGGGAGTGTATTGGTGTTCTTGAACTATTTTTTCAAATTCGTCACAGAAGGATTTGGCACTCTCGAAGTCTACGGACCTAAAATAGGAAACGTTTTTAGTAAAATAAAAATTAACTGAAGTTTCCATGGATTACTTGAAAAACAAATGTATGCATAGTACAATTGAAAAACAGTGTTTCAACCAGAGAAGGAAAATTTATTATGGTTTTTAAACTGAATACAAAATTATTCCTCATTAAAAGTAAAAAGAATTTGTATTACAAATTTGTATCAGTATAACTTTTCATTAATTAAATAGGCCATCTCTGATCTCAACAGTTTTATAGATATAATTTTTCAATTTCCATTCGTAGTTGACTAACCCTAACTTCACTCCTTGGAGACTTAATTGTCTAATCCCATGGCGTTTTTTGAACCTCGTTAACCAACCGTTACTTGCTTTAAAATCTGCAGGTCCACCAAGCTCCTTATTCAAGCGAAGAGCTTCTTCCTGAATAGATGGACCAGTAATTGACTCGCGAGCATTACGTTTTTTCTCAAACCATGCAAACAGTGCTTTTTCAAAAGGCGTATCCTCCACATTGGTCATCATTTTTTTGGTCTGCAATGTCTCTGGGCCTGCTGGACCCTGCAGTTGGGAATACCAGAGAATTCTCTCCCTTTTCTTCTTAATCCAAGAAATCGTGGTCCGAGCAATGTTGTAAATCCTGGCTATGTCTGTACGACTTTCCCCACTGTCCAATCGTCGCAGTATATCCAGCTTATCACTCAGTCTTAAACGAACATATTTTGGTTTTTTCGCTGATTCTTTCCCAGCAGACTGATGTGATGCCTTCCATTCGACTAAGCATTCTTTATTCACTTCCATTTTGAACGATGTTTATTTTCAATGAAAGTTGGAAATGTCGTTTTACATTCCTTGAAAAATAGAATTGATTGTGTAAATGTAATGTTATTTAACGGATGTCAGTTAATTGTTTATAATTTGGCAGAATTTTCAGAATGTATTAATATAAAAGTTCAGATAATTAAATTTTTATAAGCTGCACATTTTCACAAACATTGTATATGTATTAACTGCTTAATCTGAAGCGGATTATTGATATTTATAATAATATGTAAACAGCAAAAATTATGCATACATTTTTTAGGAACTTGAATTCAAATGTGTATTTATATTTCAGATTTCGTTTTTTGAAAACTGTCTAAGATTTTGCATAACAAAATACAATTGTTATTTTTTGTACATCTGTATACATCTGTATATAACAGAAGTATACAGATGTACAGCCTCATTATTCAAACAACATTGTAAACAGACAAAAATCACAAAATATATTGCACAAATCTAAGTTAAAATCTTGAAGCCATCCATCTAGCCATCTATATGAGCTACACTTATGTTAAATTACACTTATCAATGCAATGATACTCATTCTACTTGCCTTTCATGGTTTATCCTAACCTTTAAACTGAAGTTGTAAACAAGATACAAAACAAAGAAGGCATCTTTACTGCTGCTATACTAATCACAAATATCAACTGGTGAATAGTCAAAATGCCGCTTTGTTTATAAATTTAAACACCGCATAACTGACTAACTGCGACCGATTTCCTGCTTTATTATATTCGACACTTTTTGTTGCTTTTGACCCATTAAGAGTTCATCACCTGATGGCGCTAGATGTAACGAATTTTCCCTTTTTCCATGTAAACACCTCAACCCGAACTAATTAATTGTAACCTGACTGCAACAAAAAGCCGACTTTTGCAACTGCCCCACTGTTTTTCCGGTTAAAAAATAAATTTCTTAATTAATTTTGCCGCAAACACAATCAAACTCACATTAACAGGTGTCAGCTTTTCAACTCATTAGTCTCAATCGAAACTACATCACTTACACGAGAATTGGCAATTTTCCCAACTTGTGACCACTAAAATTTGTTTGTTTTCAAACGTAATATAAACACGCGTGTAGTTCATCAAAAAGGAGACATTCGTCACGTTGGTTGCACTGACGGCTTATAAATAGTAGTAATAAAATCGGTAATAAAATCGTTATCCCGAATACATTACTACTTTTCATTTTTAATAATTTAATTCAACAAATTATGAAAAACTGAAAATCAAATCAAATAAAAAATTTAAGCAAATTGTTTTTAAAAATAAAAAATTGAAAAAAAAACATTTTTATTTTTGAAAATTACGTAATTAAATAAACATTGTAATTTCAAAATTCCAAAAATTACTTCATTTTAAAAGTAAAAAATGTTCAAAAATTAAAAAATTATTCACATTACGACATTGTTGCTCATTGTTTGGTTAATATTCCGTCTTCACATAATTCAATTTTCCCGCCAAATATCAGTCGGCGCAAAGTACCTTCGGGGTGACGTAATATCCCCAAGGTCCTAAGCACCGCCTCGCAGTCTCCGATTTTGTTCAGTCGTAAACACTGACCGCGCGCACACGGTCACAAGGATCTTTTGTCGATGGTGTAGGTCACCCAAGTATCGTTTGTGTCAAATAAATGCTTTTGCATTGGATTGTTTGTTGGTGGCGTGACACGTGAAATAACTGGCAGCTGACAGTGAAGTCAAAAATGGCCGTGTGCAAATATTTTCAGCAGGGAAACTGCAGGTTTGGCCAGTACTGCCGGTTCGAGCACGTAAATAATTTCGGTGAGCAACGTTCTTAATCAAATTTCGTCGAATTAAACGTGCGAATCTCCGTATCTCATTTGGTGCAGTTTTGCAAAGGGTCAGTGGGCAGCGAGGGTTAAAAATAAATCAGATTAACCTAGTAGTGCGTTGTAAACAAAGTTGTTTATCTGTCAAATGTTTTGGTCGTGATAAAATGATTGAACTTCATTATTCTGCTTTTCGGTTAGATTTGGATACATGAAAAAGATTACAGTAAGTTGAGTCGGCCAGTGTTTATGTTTGCTTTGGGTCTGATTAAATAAGATTTAAAATAAGTTTCAGAGTTAAAAATATGATAATTTACTTAATGGATTGAAAGATTTTAATGAGTTTTTTATTGAATAAGTTAATTAAAGATGCTAGTTCGAATTGATAGATAAGTGGCCATTATTGATGTATTTATGTTTTCTGAATAGTTACAATTTTGGCTAACTTATTGATCCTTGGTTTGCTTTACATTGTTTAAAGAACAAGTGAGAACATTTTAAAGAGACACAGTATTGTAAATCATTTTAAAACATTTTTAAATTATATTAAAACATGTTAAAATTGTTAAAAATTTTTTGGATGAAATAATAGTGGAATCAGTTAAAAGATTTAATATGGTTTTGTATCTTTTAAAACTTGCTGGGATGTTTATGTTTGTTAATTTGAAAAGGAATGTTTTTAAAGAAAAGTTAATTTTAATTCATGGTTTTTCATAATAGCAGGAGAAATTTACTTAGTTCTTTCAAACTAGTTTTGTAGCCCTAAAAATATTCTTATTTACTTTTCATTTATTAAAATATTGATTAATATTTTTTGCATTTCAGGAAATAGGAATAAACCTATTTACATCGATGGCAATAAAAGTACAGCGTAAGTGTAGTTTAATTTAATCTCAATATCTAAATTTTTAAACAAAATAAACAAAATTAATATAACTTGAAATGTAATTTGTAGACTTGCAGTGGCAGAAGACATTTTGGATGCTGAAAGAGGAGGTCAATGGATTCTCTCATGTTATGGGCCGTTTAAAGAAAAGCCTTGTATTGCTGGAATGGAAGATGTTTCTCCGGAAGAAATCCGGTGGAATATGTACAAGGCTCAAGCTGATGGAACTACAGATCAAGTGGTATTAATTGAAATATAACTTTACTTTTTCAGCAACAGTTCACTTTAGTTGATTGTTATAGAAGTAACAATATTTTCCAGAAACTGCAATTTCAACAAATGTGTCAAGAAATGAAAGCAAAACATGATGCTCTGAAAAACCCTACTCCAGAAATAATAATCATGCTGGTAAGCATTCAACGTCATTACATGATCCTATACAACCATTTTCAATTTAACAAGAACCGCCACACCATCTATGCTCGAAATTGTTAGTAGAACAAAGAATTGGATTTGAGAATTGAAGTAATTTGGATTAATATACTAATAAAAATTACCATTAGATATATAATGGTATTCATGATTATTGCTTTCCATTGTTTTCCATAACTTATAAATTCTGTCAAGTTGATTTTTTGGTGTTCCAAGAAGTTGTAACCCAGTTTAAAAAATCCACTAAAAACCATTAGATAATTCAAAAACACTTTCAAAACCGAATAGAAATCATCAGAGAAACCTTTTTATATGAAAGTACAATTGCATGCCAGTACAACTATGGATTTCCATATTGGTGGTCCAAAATCATACTATTGGAACATCTTTCTGTAAAAATAGGCAATTAGAATCAGTCCTGATGGTATCTGATGGAATTTTTAAACTGGAAGTGGCTTATCATATCAACTAGTCTAAACTAAAATCAACCCATTTCAATCAAACCTCTTACAGGAAAACTTACAAAAATGGGAACCAGACAAGTCGCAGTTTCCCTTTAGATCGGCTCTCACCAACGCCACTAATTCCACCTTCCCAGCCTCAAACAGCGTTTTCGCATCCAACAATACCTTCGGTACCAACACCTTCAACAGCACCTCCTCAAACCTCTTCAACAACACCGGCACCAATGTCTTCGGCAGCAAACCTACCTTTGGTGGCAGTTCCGTCTTCGGTGGGGCCACTGCCGCCCCCAACTCTATCTTCAGCAACACCGCTCAACTTTCCCAGACGACCTTCGGCACCCCTCAAACCAACCAAGCCTTCACCAGTCCATCCATTTTCGGGGCCCAATCCACTTTTGGCCAGACCCCGGCGTTCAACACCCCCGCCACCCAACCCACCAACCTCTTCTCCCAACCAGCCCAAACCCAGTCCAACGTCTTCAGCAACAACAGCGCCACCAGCACGATTTTCGCGAACAGCGCAACGCCCTCTGGCGGCATCTTCAGCACCGCCAATCCATCCACCCCGGGTTCCGCGATTTTCGGCCAGGCAGCCGCAGCTCCGGCTTTCGGACAGACCTCGATTTTCGGCAACATGGGCTCTAATTTCGCCACATCCGCCGCCCCGCAGATTTTCGGCGCCCAGCCGACCTTCAACAACCCCACAGCTCCAGCTCCCACCGGCAATTTCATGCAACCAGCTGCTGCGGCATTTAACCAGAATCCACAGAACCAGGTCGGGTTGTTCGCGACGACCATGGCGCCCCCTTACGGCGCCACCTTTGACAAGTCGAATGCGCCGTTTTCCGCGCCGTTCGCCAGCGCCACCACCACGGCGCCGACCACTACTGGCCCGGTGTTCGGAGTCGACCCGAAAAGTCAGAGCCAACCGGCGTTCGGAAACCCGAATAACGTGTTTGCGAACCCGAGCAACGCCCAGTCGAACGTCTTCGGGGTTTCGCCATTCGCCATCAATTCCACAGTTACCATTGTGGACGACTCGATGTACACGGAGGAAAGCTGTTTGACTGAGGAGGAGAAGAACGCTTTCGCAGCAGAGCAGTTCATGCTTTTGAAAACACCGTACAATCCGCCGACGAAAGAACTTAGTTGATTGTTTTAGGAAGGCGATTGTAATAAGGGACTTGTTTTTAGCGGAAATTCGGTTTACGTTGGTAGACGAGAGTCTCTTACCTCAGCATCCCTGGTAGAAATAAAATCTCTGAGAAACTCTGAAAAATGTACTAAAAACCTCTGAAAATGTCTGAAAATATCTGAAAAATTCTAAAAAAATTGTGATTGCCATAGTTTTTCAGAGAATATCAGAGTATTCTCTGAAAAACTCTGACAGTCCCAGTTTTTAGAGATTTTCAGAGATTTTCCGAGGTATTCAGATACTTTCAGAGGTTTTCAGAGCATTTTTCAGATATTTTCAGAGATTTTATTTCTGCGAGGGATGGTACTGAATTTTGAAGAAAGCGATCAAACATGTTTAAAAAATTATCAACATTATTTTCGCTTAGAAAATAATGTTGATAGTTTGTTGTTTTTGTAATAGAAATACTCGCTAAAGTATTGTGCTGGAGTCTTGAATTGATATTCGAGATATCGGAGAATATGATTTTAGTCAGATGTAGTGTAATTACCGAATTGTTAATGGAACGTGTATTTATTGTACATGGCAAGCTGAAGCTAAATGGGGTGAAAAATACCTTGTTCTCGATACTTAGATGATGAAGCTGAAAGTACAAATACGTGTAATTTAACTGTTTGTAAGAAATGATGATAGAGTTTATTTTTTATTGATTACCGTTTTTATACATTTCTTTGGTCAGTTAATATTATACATATTTTTTTAATATTTTGTAAATATTGTTATATAAAGTCGATTGTAGTTGAGTAAGGTAGATGCCTTGATGTGTGTTAGCTTGACTCATAATTGTGTTATGTTAGAATCAACATGTCCTTTGAAATTTTCGAGATAAAACTATTTTTTGTATGATATCTTACTATAAGAACTTGAATTTGAGAAAATTTTAGATATAACAACTAATCGGATTAATAAAAATTTGTAAAATAATTATTGATACTATTAACATAAATGCGGTCATTAACACAAATTGGGATATTTACTCATACACTTCTTATTCTTGCACAATCGTATCTTAAACGTTTATAATTTTCAGTTTGTATAAATCAGTCACAGATCGGGTTGATTTATTTCGAATGAACGTTTTCTGGATATACATTCAGCAACTTTTTTGCTATTCCAACTTACAAATTTGTATACTGAATGTGAAATGAACCATTTAAAAATTAATTCTTGGATATTACATATGCGCTAAAAATTCATCCAAAACAAAATTATTCATCTTGTTTAAAAATATAGTAATAATATAGAACATGAATGTTTTTAACTATCATCGCTGTATAATAAAATAAAGCAACATTCGTTTATAAATATAGTTAAGTTTAATCTGTAATGAGTATGGATACCATTCAAATTTCCCGCTAATAGCCATTTTGAATATCACTAGAAACGAATTTCTCTCAAATCCTTTTTATTACTATCATAACACGTACTTCTGCTCAGTGCAAATGTCATATAATTTAAAACAAACTTCAGAACTGATCTTTTCCTCATCATGTCCCACATAAAAAATACATTAGTCAATTTATGTGACACTATAAATATGTGTTGTCAAGATAATATCTTAAAAATTGAATACTTCTTTCCAAACTTTACGGAAGACAATTCATCTGAAGCAGTAAGTGGTTCCTCATCAATTATGTTATTTTCAAAATTGCAATGATAAATTGCAATTGAATTTGCAAATTCAATGTTCAGAGAAAATAATAATAATAATTCACGGCATCTTAGTAGGTTTATATAGTTTACAATAGTTTTACCATTTTTAGTTAACTTTTTAATAATTCATCACATCATTATGTTATCAGGTAATTTCTTTTACAAACATAGTAGAACAATTGGCAAATATAATTGTAATAAAAAATCTAGGACATCCGCTGGGAATCCAGAATATTGAAGGTATTTATTTTCAAAACCATCTAGTTCTTAAGCAAAATACATTTAATTTTATGTAATATCAGATTAATAAAATATGACCATTAGTTAATCATGCAATTTTTAATATTTATTTTCAGATAACTCTTTAAGGGTAAAACTTTTGATGGCATATCTAGATTATCCGTTACCTGATTTGTTTTTAGTTCTCAATTATAGTAATACAACTAAATTAAATTCACTGATGCTTGCATTTGGATGGTTAATTGTAGAACATAATGCTCTTGAACACTTTGTTAACAGTAAGCTCAATTATGCTGAATTGCAAGAAGACAAATTCAAAAAAATATATAATGTAAGTTTGCTCATATTTCCAATGTTCCAATTTAATTGTATCTGCAATAAAATGTATGTGAATAATAATACATAATAATTGATTTTTAGGATTCACGGCATAGAAAATCAACATCGAATCATATTGATTCTCTGATGAAAGATTATGGCATACTCAGTCACAATGTAAAACAAATTTCTGAACTTTTGAAAGCAAAAGCAAAACTCAATGATAAAGTTCACATTACAACTGAGAATATTTTAGGAGTTGGACATTTAAGCATTGGAGAATTATCTCTGATTAAATCTATTGCTGAAAATAGGAACGAGTCTGCTGAATGGCATACAAAATATTTGAAAAAGCTACGTCAACAAGCTATTATTATGGACAATTATTTGAAGTTTAAAAAGAATATTGTCTATTTTATAAAATGGATAGTAAGTTGCTTATCACATTTTATTGAGTTACTTCTTTGAATTTACATTTGATAATACTGTTTACATTTATTTTCAACACAGGTTTCTAATCAAAAGAATCGGGAAAAATTACATCTTACACATAATTTGGAGGAGGCACTTGAATTTTACAATGTCATTGCAAGACTGATTAAGAGTAATTTGGATCCAAAGAAGAATCACAGTAAACCTAATTTCAGTGATACTGGCACAATGCAGCTGGTTAAAGTTGGTAATGATTTGGCTAAAACTGATGTGTTGCTGCTGAAACTCAAGGATGTAGTTAGCAAATCAACTGTTGATCTTAAAAATCAGTTAAAAATTTTAGCTGAAGAATTTGTAAATGTTTTTTAGTTTACTGATATTTATCAAATTCAAACATTGTACATATACTCATTAACTGTAATTTAAATTATTCATCATCTGTAGTGCGATTGCGATTTCCAATAAAGATGACATCTGAATTTGTGTAAGAGTTGGAATTGTTCTTCACATTTCCTTTCACGATTTCATTTTTTCAAATATAATTGAAAGGCGGAAAAGAAACAGTATTCACTAATACGTTTACTACATTTTTTTAATATTATAAAAATGTTTTTTGACAACATTTACATTTTACATATAAAACGATACATTAAACTTGGCCATTGTCAAAACGTAATATCCAGCTCCTTTTTTTTTTGGTTCAATCAAGCTGTAAAAAATAAAATACCATAAATGTTAGTTGATAATGGTAATATGAATTTTAATTCTGATTCAAATTAAAATTCAGATTAAAACAAAAATAAATTGAAAAATTGTATTAAATGGATGGTTTAAGCGAAGGAAAGTTTCACTAACTTTTTTAAAGCCAATGTCACTGGCGTATTCCCTAAAACATTGCCGACAAAGGTTAAGTCCGTACTTCCGGATCAAACCATGTCTGTTAGCACACGAGCGGCTGCAAATAATATTTATTCGCAATTATTAAAACAATTTCAAAAATAGTTGTACATTATTGCAAACGAATGAACAATAAGATTCTCGTATTTAAGAAATCGTCGAACGTTGCGCAACAATAAAATTATTACCAATTTCGGGATCCTTGACCATATTTTCTTGGGTGCGAGTACCAAATATTATTGAAACCCATCCTCGAGCTCAATTGTCTGTATTTTTACAGTTTCAGATCTCGTAATCGATAGTCAGCTCAAAATGTAGAAAATGTGCGAAGAACAAGTCTGAAGACGATCTGTCCTTGTCTCCATCTAACAAAGGTAAAACTAGCGAAACTATCTAGGGAATATTGCAAATCTATCCTTCTCTAACTTTACTCCCGAAGTAAAAGACAGTACTTATTACGTTTGGATTAATGTACATTAGAGTTCTTCGATTTACTCAGAATGTGGTGTAAAATATAAATAAATTAAAATGGGGAAATCGAAACTTAAATAAATTAAGAAATTAAGTATTAAATAACTTTCACAATAAGTCGAGAACTTATTTTGTAATTTATAGCTTTTTATTGAATGAAAAAGTCAGATTTGAATTATGTGCAATGTATAATTGGTAGAGTTGTTTTTTCCTAAACTGTAAAACAGGTTCAGTAAAGAAAAACGAATAACGTGGAAATCGAACCACTGAATTACTTGTATTTCCTTCGTCTCACAAACAGAGATCAGGCAAATTACTGCACACTGCTACATATATACACTACAAGAACGACATTGTATTTAAATAGACGTAGGTGTACTTAAAACACTGATTCCGCGGATCGCGAAAGATGAATCGGATGAGAAGGACTACGAGCTAATCTTTTGCGAGGCAGCTTGTCAAGCGTGATCAGTAACTTTTTAAAGTCTGGTCGATTTTCAGCTCGATGTGACCAACATAGCATGAGAATGTCCTGCAACATAATAAATTGTCATATAAATGCTCCGATTCTTGATTTATTTCACACTTCTACTCAGTAAATGAAAATGTATAAAATACGATCAAGATTTTTTTTACTTTATTTCGATTATAAATTCAGAATCGTTTGTGAATCGTTTACAATTCGTATTTTTGAATTGTAAACGATTCACATTATTTGTAATTGAGCAACTTTTTATTCGAGAAGTATGGTACGACTTGCATATTTCTTTTAAATTCTAAAAAAATGAAAATATTTGTGGATCTTCCTGGATGCTTACCTTTACATCCCGAGAAGCTTGTAAATTAGCTAAAGGCTGTTTCATTCCTTTTCCCACTTGCCAGATTATCGCTTCTGGGGGTTGCCCCTTAAATGGCCATTCGGAGCATAGTAATTCATACCAAACAGTTCTAAAACAGAAATAATCGAATTAGTAAAAATCAACAATTGCAGTAATGTATCTGCTGACAATTGAATAAAAGTAATATTAACCCAAATGCATAAACGTCTGATGCTCTGGTAAAAGGTAATTCTTCCTGATCTCTGTTTTGTTGAGGTCGTAACCGCTGAACGATTTCTGGAGCTAAATAACATAACCATCCGGGTGGTATACTTAATCCATTACCCCTTCTGTAAAATAAGAACAATTGTGATTAGTAGATCAAAATATATAATGAATAATCTTTATTATATCCAGATTTTTTTCGGAAATAGCAATTACCTGTTTGCATAACAAAGCTTCGTAACACTAAAAAGTCCAAAATCTGTTATTACAACCTTTCCATTTTCTAAGAATATGTTTTTGCTTTTGAGATCTTTGTGGACAATGTCTCGTGCATGAAGGTACCCCATTCCCTGCAAAAAGGCATTCCATTATCTTTTCCATGTAAATTCTATGTTTTTCTCTCCAAGGAGTATAATTCTGAGTTTTTTTTACAATCAATATACTCTTGCGAACCTGTGATATTTGTTGGGCAATAATAGTCGTTTTATTCATATTAAATTTCTCTTTCAACTTGTGTATATGAGTGTAAAGAGTATTGCCCTTGCTTAGACTCGTCACTATCGCCAAACGAGGTGGTTTCATACAAGCTCCCATAAACAAAATAAGATTTTCATGTCGAGTCTTGCGGAATGTTGCTACCTGTTTCAACATAAGTCAAAGATTTAGACAATAAACCAATTAACAAACAGAATAAATAGTTCCGCAACTTTATCTGCGGTAAATTTTGGTAATACAGAATAAATCTACACCAACCTCCAACTTGAACGCCTCGAGGGTCTTATCATCGTCTTGATAATAATCCATGTTCAGTACTTTAATGGCGACGTCGCCGTGCCAGTTTCCATGGAAAACCGTGCCGAACCTGCCAGTTCCTATTGGCTCACCTATTTTTAATTCGTCATACGGAATGTCCCACTCTCGCATCGACAACTGTAAACCAACAAATTCTTTCATAAAATAAAATGTGGTATAAAAATGTGATATAAAGCGATTACGAAAGATTTGTAGTGAAATTCTAAAATGAAATGTAGAGATTGGATGTCTTACGCTATTTTGTCGTGGCCATCGTCCATCGCCAGGCTCTCCATCGGATACTTGCGAATCTTGGGAATCGACTCTGATAGGCGTTTTTTCTGAATCAGTGCTCACGCTACCGGAAACGCTCACCGTTCTATCACTGTCGCTAGATACTGTTGTACCTTCGAGTCGATGGTTTTCTAACATTACTTCTTTATCGTTTATTGATACGTCTGGAATAAAAGAGAAAAAAACATGTAAATTAAAATGATCTTCAAACATTTGGACAAACTAGACAAAGTGATAAAAGTTCCTAGTAAAAATGAACTGTCATATATGTCCATTTTCACTAAGAATGATTGCAATGTTGTGAAACCTACCGGGGTAACGGAACTGTGGCTTGGCAGGTGCCTGAGGAGTTTGGCTTGTATTGGCAGGTAACAACGCTGGACTAGAAGGTGTTGAGCTGTTGCAGCTCGAGGTATTTGAACTAGAATCAGCACCCTGGTAACGGCACGTATATTTATTATGCCAAAAGTGAATGTGAAAACTGGATGATGCATTGCGACGATTCTAGGTGTCATCAATGTCATAAAACCTTTTATTACGACATGTGCCTAACGATCAGTCGCATCGGCATTCAGGTTCAAAGCTACCACGTCTAATTCTTATGCTAAGTTACAATACAAACCAGCTACTGTCTTGTTCCATATTTGACCAGCATTGTAAACTGTTTGGCGATAAGTCTACTCTAACATATTGCGTTTCATGACTGGTTCCTTTACAGTGATAAGCTGTAAACTAACACTTGTAACATTGAAAGCGAAAAGTGCAATGAAAGCATTTTTCATTTCTTTATATCGAACAGTGTTTTTTTGTTTAAAAAGCCAAGTGACTCCGGACAGTGATTTCAATTCAGTTAGAGTAAGAGTAATATCATTTAACTTTGCTTTCCATATAAAGTAATCGTTAAACCTAAACAGTTATCAATGAAAACTTGACAAAAATAAGTAAACTGATTTTTTTCAGTTAACTGAAATGTTGGAATAACTGTCTGGATTAACCGTAGCTTCCAATTTGTCTTACAAGTGATAATTTCGAATTGAAACAATGTGAACAAAAATTCTCTAATCTAGAATCCTGGTATCTGTATGAAGCAGTTTCGCTCGCTAGATCGAGCAACAACAAGCTTGATGTTCAAGAATGCATGTAACGAAAAAAGGACGTCGAGCAGTGAAACTCAATGCAATGCTGTCTAAGAAGAGAACGGTAAGCGGCGCGAACGCGCGGTACCTGAAGTGGTATGTTCATTGAGTTGTGAGGATGCGATGGCTTTCGATCCGGTCGAATCAGTGCGTTCGAATTGGGCGACGGGATCGCCATGTTGTTTAGTACAGGGGAAATGTTCACGCCTGCGAACAAGTGCGAGTCGATTAGTCGGTGCTTGCGCTGCCTCCTCCACGGGAGAGGAAACGCGTCAGCGCGGGGCATACCGTCGGCCTCTAGGGTCTTTTTGAACTCGTCGACGAATTCGCGGGGCAAACCGCAAGAGGGCGGCACCTTCTCCTCGCAATCCTTGTGGCACTTGTACTTGCAGTGCGTGCACTTGAGGCCCGCGCCCAAAAATATTTGCTTGTTGCAATAGTCGCACGTCGACACCACCTTGTACAATTTCGAAAACCGATGCGCGATCACGTGCGCCATACTCCGCGTCACTGTCGGCGTTCTGGGGGACTTTGGCACCTGAAGGCTGGGAGCTGGAAGTAGATCAAGTCGATTTATATTATTCTTTTTCTTACATTTTTAGCATTATTTATATTGTTTTTAGTGGAATTTGAAACGCTTATTACTTTTATTTAAAGTATAGAGAAAATCATTGATTTCTATAACTTGATCTTGGTTTTAATATGGTTTGTTTCATTCGCTACCATTAAAAAACATCTATTTAGATTTTACTAGAGTGGAACCAGATTTGCTAATAGGTGTTTCGGAACTTGGAAAATTACCTGTTCCTTTGCAACTATTGTCATCGCTGTCCGCACTTGAATACGGCGGCGATTTTACTGGACTGTTGCTGTTTTGCAAAATATTATCCGCGACATCCATGTTGCTACAAGAGCCCGGCTCGGTTGGCAGCCGTTTCCTTTGTCCCACATCGTTGTTGTAACTGCAAGAACAATGGAGTTGAAAAGAAAAGTATTTGAGTGGCATGTACAATCGTTTGATTTGAAATTTGTTATGGAGCTGACCTCGCGGTGGTGTCGCCATTTTCAAGACGATTCATGAGTTGCGACTCGTGTGACTTCGACTTGATTAATGGAAATACATCTTGAGCTACCACACTTTGCTTCGCATTCTGTCGTTTCGCGTCCAACGGCGGGGTCGAAGGAAACTTTACTCCATCGGCTGCAAAGTGCATATCGATTAATAAAAATCTATAAGATTCAACTAAATAACTCAAAAATGTTTCTGAAGGTATCAGAAAACGAAACAAAATTCTGTATTTCACAGACTTCTAAGTTTTAGGAGTAGACTTAAATATACAAAATTACTCTCGATCTAAAATCTTCAAATTTCCGTTAGTGTACTTCAAAAGTTTTGATATAAACTTTGAAGTGATTCCCTGCGATTAAAGTGATCAGCAATATCATGAGGTGGCAGATAATGACGTTTTCTCTTTCTTTCGAAGGAACAAAAACTTTTGCTTAGCCGTGTACTTTTAACAAATAGAAAGAACAAAATCAGTTAACGACATTTAAGAAAGACATTGAAAAAGCGATGAACATGACGTAAAGCAAAATCAATTTAATTTGCTGTAAATAGTACATGTTACTCGCAGTAAATGAAAAGTGATTAGGAAGGATTAAAGTTGTTATGATTTAGTCGTTGATTTAAATCGCGATTTAAATGAAATGATTTTTCAAAAAAAAATCAATGATTTAAATCAAACAATATTTGTCACTGATTTTTCCAGCTAAAATACAATTTTATAGAATCAAATGCATTTGGCAAAATACAAATCTGCGAAAGTCTCCGAAATTCTGCAATATACGTTTGTAGACTTTCCCTGTAAAAGTCTCAATTTCGGTATTTTTTCAGAGTTTTTTCAAAGCTTTGTAGAGTTTTATAGCTTTTTGTAGAGTTATATAGTGTTTTATAGAGTTTTATAATGTTTTGTAGAGTTTTACAGAGTTTTTCCGAGATCACTAGAGTGTTTGCAGTTTCTTTCCGAGAAATTACAGAAATTGCAGACTTTTCTAGAATTTTTTCCATTAGGGATGTTATTACAAGTAATAATTTGGTCAGCTTAATCAAACTTTTAAGTGTAAATATTTTGTATTCATTTTATAAGGATATATCATTATGAAATTATTCAATAATCTATTTTCTTAATCATGATTGATATTAACCATCAGATAGAAAACGATTATAAAACTACAACTGGTAATTTGTAGTTCTATAAATAACGAACGAAATGGCGGTAATTGGTTCAAAATTAGTTTACAGTTAAGCGCTCAGAAGCATTAAGTAAATTGTTTTTAACATATTTTTATAAATAAATTATAAACAATTAATGTTTTAATATTTTTTTCTGCAGATTACTAAAGAGGAGTCTACTTTCTATCAGCAAACAAATTTCTAAATGGCAAAAAAATTGCTACAAAATATCTTGATTTCTTTCGAATGCAATTACAGTTTGTTGAAACTCCAATTTAACAATAAGTTTGAATAAATTTGACATATACAACTGTTGTTGTTACTATGAGAATTCGTCCAATATATGTTTGCAATTGCTGTCATTCAATAAAAAGACATTGACTTAGGAAATGATTCCTCGTCATTTCTCAAACTAAGCCAAATTTTATCAACTTGACATCTATTTCATATAGCTAAAGAACCTCCTCAACCCAGTCAGAAACCAACCTTCTTTTGAAAACAGTGGAGTGGAAGGCGGACTACTCGATGACAAAGATATGACGGAGCACGCCTGGGACAAAGTCGAGTTGTTGAAGTTGTTGTTGTTGTTGTTGTGATATGGGACAGTGTCTTCCGCAGGCATGACTCTGGTGTCCGGGCGAATGGACCGGTGTCGGTCCCAAGAGTCCCAATACAGGTTCATATCGGTGTTGTCGGTGTCGCCGCGCATCAGCACATCTGCGAAACGCCAATTCAATTCCAAATAAACAAATAGCGCCGCCTAATTTGAGCGATCGATGTGAAAACACACGTTGTAAAACGATGGCCAATTCCCCGAACAAACGAGAATACAAATAAGAGTCCAATTACGCGAGACATTCAAATCAAAAGCGTGAATTTACAATTTAAATGCCATTCTTTGTCGGTATGTTTATTGCCGTGTTTATTTCTGTTCGATATCTTCAATTGTTCCGTTTCGTCCGGAGTTAGCAAGTGCTAAGTTTTATGTTGGAATAAGAGCCAATCACCCATATATCTTCGAAGGTTGTGCAACGCTCGACACAGTCGACGAAGCTCCTCTTCGTGTCGTTCGTTCGTTTCCCCTAGAATACTGCTTAGCTCGTGTTCGGACTTTTCCTTCAAAGCTTCCAGTGAATTCAGTTTGGAGCAAATGATCTGACAGTATGGAAAATCAGTGATTAGAGAGATTTATCAGAGATAACTTTGTACTAGAAAACCTAGTACAAAGTAAACTGTATGTAAAAAGTCAATTCAATTTTGTTATCCAAAATGTATTATAGTAAAATTATTATAGTAATAAAAGTAGTTTGAAACTCTGTATTTATTATCTATGCTTTGATATACTGTTAGCAATAAAAGACTTTTTTTAATGAAAAGAAAATTGTGCAATTTCGCAAGTAACTTAGAATGTGAACATTAAACATTGTTAGATATAGTTTGTATCGAAAAAGTAAGTGTACTGTAACTATATTATGAGTGTCTATTTAGATGCAAATTTTGCACAATGTTGCACAAACTGTATAAAAGTGCCACAAAGTGAAATTTAGAAGCGTTTTCGAATTCAGCTACCAAACGCAATCGAATAATCGTACATATCAGAGGATTAGAGCGTTATTGATTATTACCGTGAACTGCTTTTGTACATAACATATGGTAACCAACTTGAGAAAACATTCCCTTGTTGCATAATGTATTATAATAATTTATCTCATTACAAATAATTGACAGTATTGTTATCAGTATATTCTAAATTGACAAATATTAGACAATAATTAGTGAAGTGCAATAAACAACACATTTAATTCAGAATAAGCCATTTAATAAGACGAGCAGTTATTTTATTTTCAAACTTCAATGTATTAATATGTGGTGTAATTAAAATTAGATGGATTAATATGAGTTTTTATGTGGCAAATGAATTTAATGATATGAGTCAGATCTCTTTAATATATTTAATACCTGGATTGATTCTCCTGAGAGTCCCACAACACGAAGCCATTGTTTCAAAGAAGGATACTGCCGCAGTTCAGCAGGCAAGGAATCTGGCGCGAATTTGGCCTTGGTTACTAGTTGCCTCGAATATAGTTTTATCAGTTTACCCTGAAAGTTGTTCATAATCGAATCAATGATAAATACTTCAAGCATAATAAAATAAGATTGCATTTCTAATATGTAAATGAGATATCCAAATGTTCCTGTACTATGAAAGTTTAATTTCGATTTAGAACTAGTTCATTTCAGTGAATCAAATTTGCTTTTAAACTATTTAATCAGAAGAAAGTTTTCAAAGATAAATACTTGTCTTTTTATAATAATACATAATAACATATTGCTATTCGAACTTGCCTTTTGAAAGAAAGTTACATAAAGTTATCTGAACAATATAACGAAAATATTTTTTTAAAGTTTGATATCACTGTAGTTATTGCAGCGAAACCCTTTATATATGTTTCTTGAAAAATTATGAATAATGTTGTTGCATAAAGGGAGATAGAGAATTGCTACATTAATTTGAAAAAATGGTTTAAATTATCAAATGTTAAATAAGTTTTTCGCTCTTGCGCAAATGTCTAAGCCGTCATTAATTCCAGTTAAAGCAAATTAAATTACAGTTAAACATATTGCTTGATTGCTAGATAAATGGTTGTTGATATACAAACGTTGTCTTGCAAAATGAAAATGTTACACTTGGCATTTGAAATTTGTTTATAAAACGCGTTTAAAAGGATAATAATTAGCATTTTATTATGGCATTATGGATGACTTGCTTGAAAAAAATGTCTAGCAATGAAATTAATAACATTTATATTAGATCGTTAAATTATTATGATTATTACATTATTCACTCTTATCAAATATCGTAATAACGAGAAAATGTTGTCGTGGAAAAATTATTCTTTCTCAATTTCATATACCTAAATTATATAATTTCCATTTATTTTAGTAAAAGCAGCCTTCAAATATTACAGCCTTCAAATACTGTAATACAAAAAAATTGGCGTTTTAGGAGGATTTTGTCAATTATACAGCTTGTTTAAAAACATTAAAATAATTGATTATCGACAAATTCGTGAAAACATAGTCAACAAATTAAACTTTAGTTTCAAAAAAAGTCCTCACGCAACGCTCTGTTAATCCCCTTTAAATCTGTTCATCCACCCTAATGAATACATTGATTTTTCATGTTTATTCACGTTACAATGCACAAAATTATTTTCCATTAATTACAAAAGTGTCGCACAAAACTATTCCAAAATTCCAAAAATTCTAATTGTATTAATAAAATTTCAGATGTCATACTGAAAATTAAAAATTAATTTTTCCGTGACACTGAACCAATACTTTTACAAAAAGCGTCACAAATGCAATAGTGAGTAAAACCGCTATCAAGTATCGTCAAAATTGACGACTTTTCTTCATAACTTCTGTGTCATCAGGCTTAATTCTTCACTGTCTTCGCAGACTTCCTTGTTTCAATACTTATATACACACGATAAAAAATTGCACTCAACAACTTCAAACATGTCTCAGAATTCACAAACACTGTGACCTTGGAACAAATTTCCCGATTGGCTCCCTATTTCTATCCCCAACTCATTATTGAATATTCATCAGCGAACCACAGAAATCAACAAAACTCCGTTTCCCACATTGAAAAATATATTTAGGCGGTAAAAAACTAAAGTTTAGTTTTCACTACTAAATTATTTAGTAGAACTGCATGAACTAAAATATTTAGTTGAGTAAAATAAAATTGTACAGTGCAAAGTCTTAAAAACTCAATTAAATTAAGTATGTTATGGCAGTATGAGCTTGTTTAAAGAAAATTATTAAAACATTGGTTATTTGTAATATCAGGAACAGATCAGTTAAAATCAGTTATAAAATTGTATGTGTCATTCCCAGCTTTTTTCAAAAAAAAAAAAAAAAAAAACTTTGTATGACTTTGTATGTATCTGATGAAATATTTGTATCAATTACAAAATCAATTTCAATTGGTAACAAATGTTTATCAATTAAAATCTCTTTCAGATGCAACCATTACATTTAAACAATTTTTTTAGTCACTAATTTGAATTTTATAAGACTTTTAAGGTGATCAGTGCCAATGGCAGAAGTAAGTACCATATTAATGTATTAAAAAAAAAATTGCTAAATATTTTATTCAATGTAAGTTAAGACCAATCGATTTTTAAAACTTGAAAATGTGAAATAAATAGATATGGTTTTTATACTGAGTTATTGCCAGAAGTATGTTTCATGTTTTTGAAGGAAAACAAGTTCATGAAAAGGAAACTAGAATAGAAATAAAGAGTCTAATTGTTGAATTGCATTTACCATAAACAAGGAATCGAGTGATCTCATTGCAAACTGAAACTCAACCTATTAATAACGTTAATTACAAAGACACTAACTTTGTGACTTAAGCATTGACATATCACCTTAAGGGGACATATCACTGAAAAACAAGTATTCTTTAAAATTATCAGAATTGATAAAAAAATTGGCACATCATATATCAGATTAAAAAAATGAGTAATTATCCTTGAAAATCAATTTTTCCCAAGGATTACTTTTCAAGTCCAAATATCAAAAAGTAAGCATGAAAACCAATTCTTGCGAATGTCCGATTTTTGCATTAATTGTCATGATATATAAACAAAAATATACATCTCATTTTTCGATCCTATAAATCACATCTCCAATTCCTACATCTACTCCATACTCATTATTCACACTTCAGAATCATTTTCTGATCTGAAATATCAATTTCCACTAAATACGATTATTTTTCCCATAAATGAAAGGTGAAACTAAGCGTCCTAAATATCCCAAAGGTGAATTTTGAGTGGCGAGTGCCTTAATTGGCAGTAGAGTGACAGTTTTGAGCACACCCACGTTTTCTGTCACAAATTAATAATTATGCGAAGCGTCAAGTTGATTTTTGCCATCGATAATTACTCAAAAACACTATTCTCTTCAGCATTATTAATGTATACATCTCCGAGCATTAGACACTTTAACTATGAGATTATTCTTCATATTACATAAACTGTTTTGGTTTAAATAGATTTGTATTTTTATAATTGTTCATTTTGGGTAATAAACTGCTTATAAAAAAAGTGCCTTAATTGGCAAATCGAGGCTCGCGTTTGGCCTCGCGTGCGAGCTCTCGGGTTGAAGGTCACGTATACAAGACACGGCGACGCTGGCTACGGACCTCGAGGGTGCGGATCTCCTGCTGGGTGAGTTCCGCGCTGGTCGAGCACTGGGTGCGGAGGCCCTTGAGTCGCTCGGCCGAGAGGTCGATCATGGACTGGCCGACGACCAGGGCCCGTCGGGCCTCCTGGACCGCCTTGTCCTGCTCGGACTCCTCCTGTTCCGCCATGTCTCGTCGCGGTGGCTTAGCGCTTCGGGGGCCTACGCTAACACGAACATCGTCGCCGGGGAGAGCGAGCGACGGCGCGGTTCAGCGGCCACGGCTGACAACCATCTTGACGGGCGACCAAGCGCGCTGCAGTGCCCCGTCTGTGACTGTTCGCGCAATGACGTCAGTCAGGCCGAGGAAGGCCGCGCAGCCGAGTACGTGCGCGCCACGACCAACTGGATAGAGCGGCGCGACATTAGGAAGATCGACTCGCAGATCGAAAGCTGCGCCGTCTGGTGATGGTGCGAGTAGTCATTCACGATTGTTGTACATCTTTTTAAATAAAAATTAAATAAAATTTATTAAATAAAAAAATGTTAAATATAAAAATATATAAAATATTGATTTGTAAAATATTTGTTAAACTTTTGACAAAATGCAACATTTAAAATGTTTTAAATGGTTAACGTTTTCAAAATTTTCTTAATTTTATCATCTATGATCTTAATTAAACCTACATACACATTTCATTACCATAAAACAACACTTACCCAACTTTCCTATTTAAAAACCATTTAAAACACACCCCCACTTCCTCGCCCCTCCTCCAGGAGGCGCTGCTCTCCCTCTGTGATCGTAAACAAACTGCCTCAAAGACATCGCTCAACAAAAAAGAAAAGGAAAGAGATACCGACTCAAACCAACTCCCCTCCCCTCATTAACACCGACAAAAATCCTCCCCCCGACTTCCCTCAAAACATCTCCCAAAACAAAACCTAACCCTCAAAACCCACATCATCTCCAACGATCTATACCGAAGCCAAATTGTCCCTTTTTTCCAGCCGCCGCGCGGATTTCAAAATACCCTCCCTTCCCGCCTTCGTCGCCATTGGCTCGTCTTCAAGGAGTCGCTTTAAGAACAGCTGCGCGCAGCGCGACTCGCGTCTTGCGTGAATTATTCCACGGCAAATAACACGATCATAATCATATTTCCTTTCGTGTCATGTATCCAACTGTCAAATTTTGTACCGTGCGCTTTAATTGCTTTAGTCGCGTCGCGCGTTGACATTAACTTCGAACGCATAACTATGGTGAATATAGACACTATCCGCAACACTTATCCGCTACACTGGCTCGCTTGGAGCAACAACTATGTTGAACTCAACAAGGAATTGTCCTCGCACGAAGTATGTTTACAATCATCGCCGCGCGTTAGCTCGTTGTCGGCTGCCTGAATATCCGTCTGAGTGTCTCATCGGGTGAAAACATTTCGAAAATCTCGTAGACATTCGGAAATTTTGTTCGATTGTTGCAGAAAGTGGCAAAGTTTATTAGCCAATTGTGGAGGAAATAAAGGGCCATTTTTGGGCGATTTAGATGAAGACAAGGATGGAATGGTTTAAGCTTAATTTTTTTGGAAAGAGGAGAAATGTTTTCACAGATGTTGAGTGTGATTGAGTAATGTTGACTTGAAAGTATCATGCGATTGGATACAGATTAAAAAAATTCTATTAGAACTAATTATAATTGTATATAGATATGCGGTTTTTGAGAGTACTTTGCAGATGTGTTCTGCTAACGATTTTTATTGATATTAACAAAGTTTATCATGTAATATTGATGTAGTTGCAAACCTATAACTTCCTTACAAAACTTTTATATTTTCACAATTTGTATGAAAACAACTTTTCTTTTTGGTGATTTCCTGTTCAATAAACTTAACTATTTTAGGATTTATTTAGGGTTATATAGCATGATACAAATACAGAATTTTATGAAATTGTATTTACATATGTAATTTACTTTCATGTCAAAGGGCTGATAACTACGAGGTTTTGATTGCTTTCTATATATGTCCAACGCTTTCTAATAGACATTTTCAAATTGGTTCTGAATGTTGGTAGATTAACAGTGTCGCAACAGAAACTGTCATGATGACAGACAGATTTGATGAATCAGGGGTTTTCCTGCTAAAGCGTGTCTCTAACAAACAAACATCTTTGATTGACAAACAGTTTTATTTTTAATTTCAGATTCAGTTAGTTTCCCTGATAAAATTTGCCTTATATATAAATGATTTACATAAAGTATACATCAGTGTTACTTAGAATTATTTCATATATCGACATAAATCATTTATATCATATCTGTATAATATTTATAATATTTACATAAACGAAAAGCAGTACAAGTTTTTAAATGTTTTTGGTTTTTTGAACTTACAAATTTTTAATTATTGTATTCCGATGTAAATTTTGACTAACAAGGCTTAGTTATCTTCCATAAAACATTCTGTTACATCAGAAAATAATCATGTTTACATCATCTTTACAAAAAATGGATATGCATCAAGTTATCAGGGTTTGTGAAATTATGGGAAAGATTAGAGTTTATTTCTGCATGATAATTGAGTGGAAAGGTTCGGGTTGTGGTATCTAATCGATGTCGATTAAAATTGGATGATGAAATTCGATTATGTCGGGGATTCGATTAAATTAATCATTGATTATGTAAAAGATTTGATAATTATATTTCTGCGGGGAGACGAAAGCTTTATGAAGCCTTGCGATGAGCGAAGCCATAATGTTGTGGTTTACCGGACTCTGATATTATATTCAATGCGTGCTGCATCTAAGTATTAATTTTATGAGAATCGCAACTAGATGTTGTTTTTTGAAAATGATTAAGGTTTTGGAATTGATTTGATGGAACATTAGATTTTGGGTCTAATGTGTTTGATGAGGATTGTGAGATTACAGGATTACAAGAATGACTGTTCAATTCGTATTTGGTAGGGGAAAGTTGGAGATAAATTATAATGTTTGTTTGCAGCACGATATAGAGAAGAAAGACAATAGAGGTAGAACGCCGTTAATGCTGGCTGTCACGTTGGGCCATGTAGATTCTGCCATAGTTTTGATGCATCACGATGCTAACGTTAATACGGAAAATAGTGAAGGATGGAATGGTAAATAAATTTACACATTTACATATTTACTTAATGAAAACTTAATGAGGTACCAATAAAAACTTAGTTACAAAAGTAACTTACATTTATACAAATATAGATTTTTGTTTGAAAATTATATACATTAGAGCTAAAATTAAAATTCTATTACTCCACTGACATTATTACATTTTACATTAATGGAAAAAGCATTAAATGTTTATTGATAAAACAAGCCATTTTCCAATTCCACAAAAGCATAGTTTCAAGATAAAGCTGCTTAAAGTTATAACAATGTTGCAGTGACCTCTTTACCTATTTTAGTTCTGTAAACAATCTTATTTCTCTAATTGACTGAATTCAAATTCTCGCATAAATCAATAACAAACCAACACACTTAACAATCCAGCTGAAGCATCTTTCAACGGAATAATTTCATGATTTCAAAACAGTGGTCCAGGAAGCTGTAGCAACTGGAAATCCAGAATTACTCCAATTAGTACTGGCAAGACGTGACTATCAGAGATATTGTAATCGAGTTGCGGGGATTCCAGAACTGCTCCACAAACTAAAACAGGTACCTTTGGCATCTAAGGAGACACCTTGATTTTAATCCAGTTTTGTTTCTTTAATTATGTAATAACTTTAGTTAACAAATATTTATTAAAATTCTCAATAAAAAATAAATAACAAACTAACAGTCAAACGCTGCCAAATACAAAAAAAATTACAAGGATTGGTTAAAAATAACTGAAAATAGCATTTTTATGCTATTATGGTGTTAAATTAAAAAGATTTCAATTGTTTTTCTGTAATTGATTTACAATCTTCATATCTCGCGTGAAATTCACTGCCCAATTTCTCCTTTCAGGCACCAGATTTCTATGTTGAAATGAAATGGGAGTTTACTAGTTGGGGTAAGTTTGTTGACACAAGCATCCATAGTAGAGTGTATTGCAAACTTTTCCATTAACATTGCATTGCAGTGCCACTAGCCTCGAGGATGTGTCCCAGTGATACTTACAAGGTATACAAGCAAGGAAGCAATGTTCGAATTGACACAACTCTCTTAGGATTTGATCACACGAACTGGCAACGAGGCAGTCGAAGTTACGTGTTTAAGGGCCAAAGTAAGTCACTTTCTGGGAATATGACAAAATGAAAAAGGAATGAAATAAGATATGGAATGATCAGACAGATTATATAATTTAATAACATATGTTTCTGCGAAATTTATATTATGATTTAATTTAAATTTATAAATTCATTTCATATTATAATTAAAATTTTTTTAATAATACATTAAGATATGCATTTTTTTAATCGAGGTAGAAATAAGAAGGTTATGTTAGTAAATAGTTAATCTTCTAAAATGAGAAATCAGCAAAAACGGATACAAACATGACACCAAAATGGATCGTTTTACGGAACGTTTACATATGTAGCTTGTAATGGTTTATGCCTAACGAGTCTTTGCACACGGCAATAAAAAAAAACATTTGTACATGCAAAATTAATTCAAGCTGCGCCAAATCCTCCTGTGGCGATTAGGTGTGATCGCAGTTACATATTCAGCGTACAAGGCTCAGGTGACTTTTTGAACTCGAATTAGTAATCAAGTAAATTGGACAAAGTTCGCTCGTTGAAAACTTGTTGAAGTCATGAGACAAAATATCCGATTGTTTGACTTTAAATCAAGGATAGCTTCAAGGATAGCTTTTTTTGCAAGCTATCCTTACGTTGCAGTGTTGAATTTTTAAGGATCCTTAGAACTCATATGAGAAGTTTTTCATAAGGAAACCTATTTGAAACGAAAAGCACGAATACTGAAAGCCACTTATAGAATATCGAGAAAAATGGTTTCGAAATTATTTAAACTTTGTGTTTGAACGAAGGTTAAAATGGATTTACCTCTATTCTATTCTAATAATAAAAGTTTTATTTAATTGTAATAAAAATCAAGAAAAATTCAAAGAGTCACTAATTACTGCAAATTGTGAAAAATTTGCAGTAATTAATAAAAACACTACTGTCATCATTATTGCAAATATAACAAGTGAAATTACTGTTTGAAAAGAAATTCAAGCAAATTTATTTCTCTGTCACATGACAACTTCAAGTCCAATACTTGTGTATATTTGACCGAACGAAAACAGTCACCAATGAACAAAGCATTTGTCAAACAAAATATAAATCTCATCACTCATCATTGACGGATCATGTAAATCTAGATTTGAGGTAGAATTTGACTTAATCTGATGGATCATATTGCCATCCAAGTTGGAAGTAGCATTGCGTAATCTTTAATGTAGAATTTTTAATGCTCCCCAAAATGCACGAGTGTTTGTCGCCACAACTGCAATGCTGATTGTTTTCAGACGACGGAGCTACCATGATGGAGGTGGACCACGAGACCAGAAAAGTCTACGTAGACCACATGAAGCTCATCGGAGACGATAATGTGCAGCTGATGGAACAGTCCGAGGAGAATATTCTGGCACGACTGACAAACCCTATAGTTACCACTTACATCGACACGGATAAAATTAGCTTTGAAAGGTGTGCCTTTTACGTGTCAAGAATGAATCGATTGGGCTCAAGATGATGTCCGAGATTCATATCTGGAGACAAAATATATAATGAATATCTGTAAAAATTCGATTAGCAGAAAATCCAAAATTAAAGATTTGTGGCAGTTTAGCAGTTATTTTTTCGAATTTTAATCGATGATTTAAGACATCAATATTTTTCTTAACTTACCGTTGTTTCACGTCAACTTCAAATAGATTTATTGATTTAAATCTGTTCATTTGATCGTTTCTAAATGATTATTATTAAAGATCAGAAGAATGGTTTGCAGATAAATAAATTTTAGATCAAATTAAGTAATTCCCTGAGTCAATTTCTTTTACTATTTCCAGAAACAAGGGTGGCTTTTGGGGCTGGCGTTCAGACAAGAGCGAAGTGATAAATGGCCACGAGTGTAAAGTGTTCAGTGCGACCAACGTCGAGTTAATAACGAAAACAAGACTAGAACATTTATCAGAGGCGGACAAAGTGAGAGCCAGGGCGCCAAGAACGCCACTTCAATCATTCCTGGGGATTGCGGAACAGCAGCAGCAAGATGCCTGCAGTACAACTACCAGTGTAATTGTTCATATACAATGTCGATCGATCTTGTTAAAAAGTTGTATTCGAAACTAAAACGGCTCGTTTTAGGAGGAGTATACCAATGTAGGTAACCCTTGCAATATTCTGCCGGACGAGTACTTTGACCCTGACGTCGATCTGCATGGAAGGGACATCGGACGACCGAAAGAAACCACCACGAAGATACAAAAGTTCAAGGTTCTAATAATAAATAGTTTTCTAATAATTGTAAAATAGAAAAACTAAATGTCTAAATTTTATCAAATTAGAATAATAGTGAAAAAAACTATGAGAAAACAGTATATTTTGACAATTTAATACAATAACTTACAAATAATTTGTGGAAAAATTTTTATTAAAATTGTTATTGAATCCATTTTTTTCTTATTATTATTAACAATTATTTAATTCGAACAGGCTACTTTATGGCTCAGCGAAGAGTATCCTCTCAGTCTCCAGGAACAGATTATGCCAATAGTTGACCTGATGGCCATCTCTAGCTCACACTTCGCCAAATTAAAAGACTTTATACAACTGCAATTGCCAGTTGGGTTTCCAGTCAAAATTGGTAATTCGATTGTTCATTCTTCAACTTTCATTTTCTTCGCAGTTTCGGGAAATTATTAACACATGATTCTTTTTACAGAGATTCCGTTGTTCCATATTTTGAATGCTCGGATAACGTTCGGAAACATATTTGGCTTGGATCAGGAAGTACCGTACGTGGGTCGACTGCAGGAAACTAATAGAATGACCTGTTTGGTTGACGATGTCTGTTTTGAAGCGCCTAACGGTTATGCAAAACTTGGTAATTCAAAAAGTCATTTTAAAAGTCGGGGATTGCGTTCGCTTCGCACAATTCGACCGCTGCGATCCTCACGCGCTAATCCTAAAGGCGGATTTCGCCTTCGAACCAAACGAGTCGAAAATCAGTACAAATAAGACCTTTTTTTCTACGGAACCATTTATTTTTATTCAATATTGTTACAGCATTATCGTTTATTATTATTAATTTTATAAATATTTTATATTTATTTTTATATTTATTTTGTACAATTTCCGGTTCCCAGAAGTAAATTCCAGTATGATTCATTCGTTACTTATTTTTATACTCTTTTTCATTTATGGGAAATATGCTTTTACATTTCTCAATATCTAGATACTCGTGCATAATATTATATGACGAACAACATGTAAAATATTTATCAATAAACAAACACATTATTCATAATTGAAACGTGTACATTACTCAATTATGAAACTTGTCCATAATTTGTTTTCAGTTCCAGTGCTTCAGTTAATTACATACCTTCAGGCTCAGTAACTGCAATTAGATTTTTTTACAGATATCTGCATATTAAGAGTTTTAATTTACTTATCCTTATGAGAGTAGTGAAATTGTGATTTTAGAAGGAGTTACTTTAATTTCAACATCAGTTGATTGTTCTTTGTATAGTTTTGTGCGGTTATTGAGTCGACTTAAAACCAATATCCGCCTTTCATTTGATAAACAATTTCAGATATTTCTTCGTTGCTTGACTATTGTATTATTGTTATACTAATGATATTTTAATTTTCTAGGCGCAGATTTCAGGACTCAATTTAGTATCGAAGAAGAAGATGATCTGCTCCAGTTTGCAATCCAGCAAAGTCTTTTGGATGCTGGAACAGAACATGATCAGGTAATGAACATTGATTGATAAAATGTACATTTTATAATAACTGTTCGAGACTTTTATAGTAAAAAAATTAATCTACAAATAATTAACTAATTAATTGTTAATATTTTTATTCAAAGGTTGATATTTGGGAAGCCCTGAAAGGCCAGAAGCCATCCCGCCCAACAACTCCAAACATGACTGCCGAGGAAGAGAAAGAATTGCAAAAGTATGTACTTCTCAATTTCCAACTTCACTTGCACACACTTTGATTTTTTATTAATCCCTTTAATTGTTAATTTTGCATGATTATCCGTTCTCAATACATACACACAGAAAGGTGGGTCATTACAAACTATCCCTTACGTAACTACCCATTACATAGGTAAACACGAGCCACCAAGTTCACAAGGAGTGAATCTATGAAAATCCTATATCATCCGATGAATTTTTTCATGTTGAATATGCATATACTGCTTCATTAATTTGCAGTATATGCATATTCAACACGCTCACAACTTAAGAGAATTTTAGAAAAATTACATGCTTTCGAATTAGTTTTAGCTTTTTCAACAGTAAACTATAAGAAATGTAGTGTTATATCTGCTAAAATTACTGTTCAAATAAAGCGTAACATTTGGTGTAACATTAACCTTTTCATTCTGGTAAGCAGATGTAACGTAATCCGATTTGGCAATTACATAAAGTATAAATACTGTCTATATTTTACGTTAAATACTTATTAGAGTGTAGAAGCTATCCCTATCAGCAAAGAATATTATTCAATATTTCTATAGTGTTACTGTAATATTATGCGGACATTCAATATTATAGATATATTAAATAATATTTTTGCTGATAGGGATATCTTTGCCAGTTATAATATAAATGAATAATATGTAAAAATCATCTCCGCAGGGCCATCCAAGCGAGTCTGGTTATGTACAGAGAAACAAGTAGTAGCGGCTACGCGGACGGCGAGGATCAGACGAACGCCTCGGGTACCATGGAGGACGAAGACGACTGTATGGAGGGCACCGCGGAACAGCTGAGACTGGCGCTAAGACTGTCCGAGCAGCAGCAAATGGAAGAGGAGCAGCGTCGCCTGCTCGAGGAGAAGACGTTCCAACAGGTCTTGGAACTTTCGCTTACCGACAAATGAGCGCGTGCAAGGACAATCAACACACTCGCTAAAAACCGTACCCGAGTGGTGCGCGACAACGCAATTTGAATCTTCCAATTTTATAATTAGCCACGGCGTAAACGAAGAGCCTGGATTTTGTATTTCCTTGTTGATTCGCGGTCGGCGCGCCGTTCGTCGGCACTGTACAAACACGTCAAGAGACCGTTCGCCTCAAATTTGTTCATGCGAAAAACGTCCTACTTGAGTTATCATCGTTACTATCTCTAATGAAATTATCGTTTTTGCATTGCGAAGTAATTTCGTAGAGTTAAATGGGGTAAGTGATCAGAGTGGGGTAAAAATGATCAGCCTTTGGAATCAGTTTAAAAATTAGTGAATGATTTCTTTACATTGTTATGATTGTAATAGATAAACATTTGAACTTAATTGTAACTGACTAAAAAACAATTTTTTTCAGATACAGAAACGAAAATTCTAACTATCATTTTTATCTCCTCTAACCATAGTGAAGATTTCGGATTCTTTTCGAGGCACCCAAATCCTGCAGGCAATTTTTGATAGAAATGAACAGAAGAGAATCTGATTTTTGGACAAATTATAATAGTTGAATTAATTGCAAAATATTGCAATACATTGATAACAAAATTCCTTGTGAAAAATTAACTATTTTTTACAACAGACATACAATGGAATTGAAAATTATTGCTTAATTATACATACATTTCTATCCTTTTCTATGCAATATTTGTTGCATGGAAGCCTTTCAAACTGTTCATATCAGGCATCCATTGTTTGATTTCGCCATGAAACGTAAGCGAAGCATTCACAGAGCGAGACGTTTTTTGCGAATAAAATTGGAGTTGAAAATGCGACATTTTTTCTGCAGGGGAGTGGACGTGTTGATAAGTTTAAATTGTGTTATTTATTTGTTAGAAAGTTTTTTATAGGGGTAAGCACGTTGAAGCCTTGACAATTACGAATTGACGGACTCGAGAGCGCGATTTGCATTTAGAGTCTACAGGTACTTACGCGACGCCCGCTACGAAAGTATACTATACACATTACGAGCTACCACTGTCAATATTTCGAATAAATCGTAATTCTCGAGCCTTCAAGTCGTCGTTCCTTCGTTTCCGCGTCTTCAGACGAGGTGCGGTTGTCGTTTGGACGAATCGTTGTTTTGATTTTGATAACTAGTGGAAAAACGTGGAGCCAAATGGAAACTGACTTTGTTTCTGTTCGAATGCGAAATTATTTCACAGAGTATCTTCTAAGTAACTTGGAGTACTGCAAGTCAGTTTCCGTTTTGTTTCAGTAATTTAAACAAAGAGAAATTTGATGTGGAATTATGAAATTCTAGATGATGAAATGATGATTATCCTGCTTTCTTTTATTTTCAGTATTAGTGTATGGAATAAATTATCGAATTTAAGCAAGTTAATAGTCCAAGTGTCTTATACAATAAAACATTATTAGACAGTTGTGCGAATAACATGGAGAATTTAAGAGTTGGTTCCTACTTACTTTTATAGATACATTACAATTTAATAAAAATTATATCTTTATTTCAGTTATCTTTATCTTTGTTTCTTCTTCTTCTTTGTTACATTTATAATTTCGTAGAATATTGCAATTGACATTAAATTTAAGTTGATATTTAATATAAATTAGATTAAATAAATTGTATGAATTAATAGTGAATTTATTTTAATTTAATCTTGCATAACTGTGATCAAAAATATTAGTCAATATTCATCTAATTATCTGACTGCCAGATTGAAGAGATGTGTAAGATTAATACAGTTTCCAAACATTTTTCAGTATTTAATCTATGCTGACAACTGCAATATTGTTGAGAAATAATAATAATTTATTTTGAATGGAAGAATTTTGCTGCAGTTTGAAAAATGTGTGCAACTACAACAAAATTGCCATTTCCAGGTGAAAGAAGCTCACATATTAATCTGGAATTAACAATTTCTCCCAGTATATAATTATATAACTAAATGACATATAATATAATTAAATGACATTTCACTTTATTTATTAAAAATAATAAAACGGAATTACTGACAAAAAATTATACCAACATTTCCATCAAATTAACTTAAGTTTCGTCCAAATTTTTGTGAAATTAATACCGCACCTCTTTTGAGATATAGTCAAATAATTATACAAAAATCAGGATATCAGAAGATAAACTGCTTTGAAACCGCTTAAATAAAGTTGTTATTTAACAGGTAAATGTTCATAACAGAAAGTAAAAAAGTTAAAAAAGAAAGTTTGTCCTCTTATGCTTTAATTCGCGATACTTTACACCAATATTATTATTATTATTATTATTATTATTATTATTATTATTATTATTAGATTAGATTTTTTACAAAGCTTTTTATGATGTAGTTTGTGTGCGTTAATAAGCAAGTCATTTTTAATTACTATTTATGTAATTTGGATTAATATCAGATTTGGATTAAATTTTTATCATGCAGTTCATGTTTTATATTGTGATTTCTTTTTTACATCCCGAATTACAGCTACGGATTGATGAACGATTTTTTCATTAGCAGTAGAACTCAATGTCATACATTTTACATCTGATAACAAGAAATTGCAATTGTACATTCCATGACATGATTAATGATGCGATGTTAAAATCGGATACAGTGATCCATTTTGATAAACTGTCAAACATCTTGTCAGCTATATCAATTCACTTATAACTCACAGTCCAGCTTTAACCGGCTTAGAAAGCCTGTATCTTAATTTAACGAAAATGTTTTATAGTTTTAAAAAATTTCTATATATAACATGTACGTCTTTTTCCTAATGTTTTTTCATTTCATTTGTTAAAAATCAATTCTGTGTACTAATCTACTTAGTGATACAATTCACACAATTATATTTTCACTCATAGTCAGTTTGAGCTCTGAAACAAATAAAATGCATATTAATTTTGTCAAAGATTATAATTGAGATATATTAAGGAAGTTCCAGAAAATATGAAAAAACAAGTTATCAGAATAACAAATAATTTCTGTTGATTTGCCTATTAAATTTAAATATAAATTTAATTATTAGAATACAGTTAAATCATCATTTTTAATCGTTGTTTAAATAATGTTGCATTTTTTTTCTATGAGCAGATTTCTAATTTGCGATTTATAATTTGCAGTATAATTAGCGTTTTTTGGATTATTTAAGATCGTTTTTTTTCAACATATTTTTATGAAACTTCCTTAAAAGAACCTCTTTACAGCATCCTCCTCAAAAGAATGATTTACATACCTTTTAAACATTATATTTAATACTTTTGCACTTTCTGCATAACGTTTCTCATTCTTATGAGCTTGCTGATGCCACTTCTTACGTGTTGCAATCCAATGCTCTCTATGTTCACTCATTAGTTGTTCTCGGGATTTTAATTGTTGTCCTTCCTGAAATAAAATTAAAATTAAAAAAATGTGTTTCAATTAAAGCATTTTTTGCCCATTATAACATAACGTTTGGGGAGTTCATAGTCTAAAATCCAGCTCCAAAACATTTTCAAATAGTTTATCCTTATTTAGGAGTTTGCACATACATAATTTAAATTGAGTTTTTCAGTATCCACAGGAATCGGTGATGGAATTCTGTTTCTAGGCAGAGCCTCTTCACTTGGCAAAGGTGGCTCCAGAGTATAAATATCACGGAGTTCACCACTGGCATCAAATATTGAATTGTTATCTCTGGACAATTCATTAACTATTTCAGGACTCGGAGATCGAACTCTGCAAAAAAAGTGCAATGGTGAAAAATGGATCCATATTGAAAAAATGTTATAATGCAAAAATACAATTTCATTGCACACTTACTTGGTAACAATAGCAGGGTTTCTTGGCTGATTAGCCATCCATGCTCGGCAAATGGGATACAGTGGAGTATCCTCTTGGAACTGAGCTAAATCTACACTTCTGTCAAATAATTTCATGACATAAGTGTGATGAAAAGCGATATCGGTTTGTATTTGACGTCTTCGTTTAATCCTACGCTGCGTTGTGATGCTTTTTCGTCCAGGAGTGTCACTGTATGGAATTTAAGAAAAAATAATTATCTTCCAATACATATTTTTCATTGCCTGAAAATTCAATTATATTAAAAAATTTCCAACTAATTAATTATATTCCTTTTGATATGAAATATTTTAGATTTTTTTAAGGAAAGAACGTTGAAGAAAATGTGTGAATTGAATCAAATAACATGAAAAATCTTCAAATAAAATTTAATCAAAATCTAAGTATTTTGAGTTAATTTCACATCTACTTTAAATTTATATTATATGGTTAAATAAAAACCGATCTGTAATTAACATATGTAACTTACGTTTTCTTTGTTGATTTATTGAAGTCATGAGCATTTTCCTCACTTGATTCAGCAGATGACCCTGAGTCAGTATGGTGCATCAGTTCTTTTAAAGCTCCTTTTAGTCTGTCACGGGCAACTGACACTTCACTGTCAGCTGTAAGAAGAGACAAATCATTTAAAGAGGTAAGTATGATAACAAATAAAAATGAAATATGTTAATGAATATTGTATTAAATACATAAAGTAAACATATAATTACCAATTTCATCTTTAATTTCCACCTTCACCGGACTACTCATTACGGACTGCATACTTCGTTTCTTTCCCATCTGCAAGGAAAATTATATTGTTATCAATCATTATGTTCAAAACAAAATAGCATTTACATTTCGAAAAACCTCGACTAACTGTGTTTAAATAAATTGCTTATGAAATGATTAATGTACTAATGATTAGTTTTAAACAACGGAAAAATAAAGAATCATGTAAATGTGAAATAACAGTATACCTTCGCAGTTAATTTCGAGGTTCCGCTGGAATGCGACAACGACAAACGTTCGAAATGACAGCTTATGTTAGGTTATGTTTGTTAAACAAACTGCGCGCGCATTATCGCAGATGGCGCTATTTGGAGGCGTCTTTCAAGAATACGAAATTGCGCTGTCAAGAATGTATTGATTTTTATTAATTTACAAATTAAAGACGAATAGAATATTTATTTTGTACAAAAATATGGCGACGCTAAAAATTTAGCTTGATTTTTGCTTGTTTAAGTATTATCGAAGCGGATTTTTTTAGAGAAGGTTAATCGACATTTTTTCAACTAGGTTAATGACAGGCGTACCACAACAGCGCGTAATCACCCAAGAGATGCGCGCGCTGTTCACGTTTTAAGGTTATCTGAATCATTTCATGGTAAGCGGGAATAAGTGTCGTATTTAAAATTGATATATCGCCTTAGAAGTAAAATCTTCGAAAAAAAAGTCTGACAAATTACTGAAAACTCTTAGACGGTGGAAGGACTGCCCTGCTTAAAAAATCTTATGTAAGATTTTATATAAAATGTTATGTCTCAATTTGGCTTCTAAGAAATTATGTAAAATCTCATGTAAAATCTTACAGGGAATTTTGTCTTGACAATTTTTGTAAGAAATTGTATAAAATATTATACAAGATTTTATATAATTTCTTAGACGCGACATAAATTGCGACATAAAATTTTATGTAATTTTTTATATAAAAATATATATATATAATTTTACAATTTTAACCTTCTCAAATGTCTGAAAATGGTCTATGTGCCTTCGGTTACCGGAGAGGATCTATCTCTTCTTAATCACTGTTATTGTTTAATCATTAATATTGTTTAAAACTAACTCATGCAAATAATGATTGTTCGCAGTTATTTCCTATATTCCAAGATGACGAACCGCCCGAAATTACGTACTGCGTTGTGGAGCAGACGGGTATGCTCACGCTTCAAGCTATGACACCAACCCTACCGATGCCGGCGGACGAAGAACTGAACAAAATGTTTCTTGAGCTAGTCGACGAGTTGGACCTTACACAAGCTAACCGACAGGCTGTACTGGCAATGCCGGCGAACAAAAAATGGCAAATTTATTGTTCACGGAAAGGCAACGATACTCTGGACAACGGTGGTGTCAGAACAACGGATCTGAGCGGTGACCCGGAAGACTACATAAATCGCGTCAAAACTATTGCGAGTGTAAGAAATTGCCTTCGTATATTGGTAAACTAGGATTGGAAAAAATCATGATCTAAATAAAAATAAACAATAGATTAATGTGATTTAAATAAATAAAATCATGATTTTTCCAGCCCTATGGAAAACTAATAATTATATCTGACAAAGTGGGAGGATGTGAAGATAATATGATTAACCAACATTATTTTGCAGTCTCCGTTCCCGGAAGATAACGAGGAACTCTCGAACCAGATGCGACAAGTTGAAGCACTAAAGACTGCATTACGTACACAACCGCACAGTTTTGTGTTACGCTTCATTGAGCTAGATGGTCTCAACGCACTGCTCCAAGTTTTGGGTACGATGGACTCCGATGCAGCCAACAGCAATCTGCATACCAGCGTCATCGGCTGTCTCAAAGCTTTGATGAACAACTCGGTAAGTGGCGCAAAGTTTGCTAGTCTAACTAAATTACGATGTTTTCTACCTAAACAGACTTAAATCAGTTAATTAGTAAATGTAATTATACGACGTTCCTGCAAGGTTACTCTTTATTTCGTGAAGTTGTTACTGTCGAGGAAGAAGGGTCAGATCGTGTCTAGATCATTAAGGATTAAACGTATAAAGTTTAAAAAATAACAGCTAGAAGATATTTATTAACCTAAAGTAACATCTATGTCATTATTTTGAATTTATTTTCTATTTCGTTGCCCTTATTGCTACCCTATTGTCTGACTCTCACAATAGAGTCATTATCATGATCCTAACTTTCATTTTCGCACCCAATTTTTTGTATTCAGACATACTATAATCAATAATATTAATTCTACTTTGCAATTTTTCAGAACGGCAGAGCCCATGTTTTAGCACATCCAACAGCTATCAACACCATTTCTCAATCTCTGTCGACCGAAAATATCAAGACCAAGATCGCTGTTCTGGAGATTCTAGGTGCCGTGTGCCTCGTACCGGGAGGCCATCGAAAAGTTCTGGAGGCGATGTTACACTTCCAAAGTTTCCACATGGAGAGAACACGTTTCCAAAGCATCATCAATGATCTAGACAAAAATTTTGGAATTTACAAAGATAACTTGTCATTGAAAACGGCCATTATGTCCTTCATCAATGCCATTTTAAATTATGGTCCGGGTCAAATGACCTTAGAATTTAGACTGCACCTAAGATATGAACTGCTGATGCTAGGAATCCAACCCATTATTGACAAACTTCGTAAATATGAAAATGAAACTCTGGACAGACATTTGGACTTCTTCGAGATGGTGAGAAATGAAGACGAAAAGGAGCTGGCACGTAAATTTGAAAAGGAACACGTTGATACTAAGAGTGCAACAGCCATGTTTGACCTTTTGCGAAGAAAACTAAGTCACACGGCAGCTTATCCACACTTACTTAGTTTGTTAGAACACTGTCTGTTATTACCTTGTAAGTATATGATTTAAACAGAATGTTTGTCTCGGACACTTCTATCATTTGCTTTGAAATTTAACGGATATTTCTTCTTCCAGTGGACTACGGTTCTCATCCCCAGCATTGGTTGCTTTTCGATCGAATTGTTCAGCAAATCGTTCTGCAGTCTGAAGACAGTGAGACCGGAAAGCCTAGAAACCCTGATATTGCGCCAATAGAAATCAATGTTAAGGAAATTGTTCGTTTATTGGCGAAAGAAGAGGAACTAGTGGCTGCGAGAAAGAAAGCTGATGAATTAGAAAAGGAGAATTCCGAAATGTCAACATCTCTGGCGAAGAAGGAGCAGGAATTGGACTTACGGACACAGGAAAAAGTAATAACCGTTGATTAAGTTGTGATTTAAATTTCAGAATTCATAGGCTAATTAATATTTTATCTTTACGAAATTTAGGAAGACATTGAGGCAAGTTTGGCCAGAGTTAAAGAGCGTTTGGAAAAGGAGACATCACTTCACATAGAAACGAAACAGAAGATCTCCGAGCTTCAGGACAACTTGGAAACATTGTCTCGTCAAATAAACAATGAGAAGTCTGAGCGAAAACGTTTGGAGCTATTAGTCGCGTCCGGAAGTCTTCCGGATGATGCGAAAGCCACTATCAAATTGGTCGAAGACGACGTCATTGCTGCCGTTGAATCCAAACCGAAACCTCCTCCTCCACCACCTCCTCCGTTAGCGCCACCTCCACCACCTTTGTTGATGCCTTGCGCACCTCCTCCAATGAAGGTAATGGTTTAAATAATCCTATTCCAAAGATAAAATATACTACATACACATCTTTTCATAAAAAACGAATTCTTAACACATTCTTAACACATCTTCAGGTGGAAATCGTCAAAAATGTGCCTCAGCCGAGCAACCCTCTGAAGTCTTTCAACTGGTCCAAGATTCCAGAACAGAAGCTGCAAGGAACAATCTGGAATGAGCTTGATGACACGAAGCTCTATAACGTTATGGACTTGGAGTCTATCGACAAAATTTTCTGTGCCTATCAGAAGAATGGCGTCGCCGCTGAGGGGTCCATCGAAGACCTGCGCAATCTTGGCAAAAACAAAAAGACCATGTCAGTGATCGACTCCAGACGAGCTCAGAACTGTACGATCTTGTTGTCCAAACTGAAGATGAGTGACAACGAAATCACACAGACTATCCTGCAGATGGACCAGCAGAACATCCTGCACATCGACATGGTAGAGCAGCTGCTGAAGTACACCCCATCGTCCGAGGAGGCTGCCCTTCTAGATATGCACCAAAAGGACCTGCAAAGCAGAGCCGACTGTTTCCTATACCAAATATCCAAGTAAGTGAATCGCATTCTGTCACTATCTACATCGCCTGATCCCACTGATTTGAATAACTATCAGAAAATGAAGAATAAATAAGGCACTCACGAAATGTAATTACCTTGCAGAGTTCCACACTACGAGCAACGGCTGCGGTCTCTGCACTACAAAAAGAAATTCTCGGCGAGCATCGCCGAGCTGACGCCGAGAATGCGAGCGGTTCTCGAAGCGAGTCGTCAAGTCGCGCGATCGCGCCGATTGAGAAAGCTCTTGGAACTGGTCCTTGCGCTTGGCAATTATGTTAATCGCGGAAACGCCAGGGGTAACGCCTGGGGTTTCCGCTTGGCGTCGCTCAACCGACTGGCCGACACCAAGTCCTCGTGCTCCAAAGGCACGACTTTGCTGCACTATTTAGTGCAAGTGTTGGAGACAAGATTCAGAGAGGTACTGGACATCGAAGAGGACATGCCGTACGTCAAAACCGCCGCGAGGGTCAGCATGGCTGATCTGCAAAAGGAAATGACTAACTTGAAGAACGGGTTGCAAGATGTGACTCGGGAAATCGGTAATTGTTTATAATGAATAATGCAGCTAAGTGGTTTGTAAATTAATTTTTGTCCAACTTGCACAAATTAACGTTTTCATGCCTGTATATTGGGCGCAAAGTGGTTCTCTTTGGCTTTTGGGCGCAAAATTAAGTGAGTGTAAAATAGTACGCAGAGAAACTGGCGTATCGGTTGCCGATGCGCCAAATTAAGAAATGGTTTTAAGCAAGTATTTGTGCGCGGCGATTGCTTACCCAGAGGGAACAATGGTTTAGAGAACGAACAATGTCTCTTATGGATGCCCAGTCAACATTGCTTTCCTCATTGTTGCCCCAGAGTCAACTGCGGTCCTCAGAGTTAACTTGGAGGTAACTGTGTACGGAATTCGTTAAAGCTTGGCAAAGTTATTCTTTGGGTTTTTGGGACTAGTAGGATAATAAAATGGCACTTTATGAAAACTTCATTTACATTTAAGCAACTAAATGTTACAAACAGGTGCATCATTTACAGCAGTACATATTTGAACTGTGAACATTTAGTTGCTTAATTGTGTTTCCAAAGGTAAATGAAATTTTCGTAAAGTGGCTTAATGGTCGACATGTTCTATCTTGTTAGTCCCAATAAGGAATAACTTCCTCGCTAACATCATCTAAATAGGAGTTTTCAATGGTTTTCCCATTGAAAACTCATGTCCCATTATTCTTTCCAGACCCTCATTTGTACATTTTTCGTCCGGTCATTTTGCGTCCCAGGGTGGAAAAGAAACACTTTGCGCCTGATTTATAGGCTCGCAACTGTTCATTTTTTGTGCAGGGTGATCAAAAAGAGATTTTGTGCCAGTGGCCCACTTTTATACTCACTTAATTCCAACCTCGGGCAGAAAATGAGCACATTTGCTAT
>JABFPB010000235.1:0-47068 GCA_022817645.1 Ceratoteleas bidentatus
TAAAATGAAACATGTGCGGCTACAGTGTGTACCACTCAGTTTTCTAAGTGTAAAGATACAGCAAATTTCGAAAACAGTTTGAAGACTCTATTGATATATGAATATTATGAGTATTAAATGTTTTTTAATTATTAATTGTTAATGTTAATAATTAATGTTTATTAACTATTAATTGTTAATTATTAAATCAATAACTGACGACATTTCTTGTGCTTTTGTCATATTGCGCTATCAAAAAATATTGATATTGATAACCGGTATGTCTATATACTTGCATTTTACAATAGTTTTTTACAGTGTCGATTTTACTAATTGGTCATTTTAACTAAAACTGTCAGCTGAATTCACAATTTTACTCATTCAACTCATTTTCACATTTTTACCGCATAATTTACTAATGTCTTCATTACATTTAACTAAATATTATCATTGCATTAAGAATTAGCGATTTTCAACCGAGAATATTAATATTTAACTGACGCGATTTTTCTCAGTGTACTGATCGATAATTTCGGCATAAAACTTTGAGCACTTTCGTCGTGCTTCGGTTTGCAAATGCGTTGTTTCCGTATGCAAAACCATTATGAGCAGTACATTTTTTATGATAACCATTTAACGGACGTAACGCAGTTACGCAGAGTGGAGCGCCCGTCGACGAATGCAAAAGCTCGTATTTTTTTCAACGACTGCGATGAGAACTCAATTACCGCATATCGGCGTAACTTATTAAGACAGCAACACGAGATTGCATACGCCGCCGAACGTATTCGATCCTTCGTCCGATTCCGGCAGCGAGAAGAAAAACGCGGATATGCAAATTCGACTCGGGCGTGCGAACCGGACGCAAATGAAAACCCCATTTCACGAAGCCGGCAATCACCAAACTCGCCGACACAAAATGCCGCCGAATTCGCGAAAAAAATGTTCGGCGTCACGGAACTTCTCGACTCTTTTCAAATTGAAACGCGCTCGAACACGAAACTATTTGCGCGCAACTGCCTTGCAGCCTACAATTCGGTGAAACCCGGCGATTCGACGGCCGCTGTAAATTCGCGTCGACAAACTATGCGTTTAAACTCGCAAAATTTCGCTAACGCGCTATTTCAATTTCCATTGCCGCGTCTCTTATTGCAAACCGCCGTGTTTTCGTAGATTCACAGCCTGGAATAAAAGCCGAAATTTGGGGGATCTTCGTCGTGGACTTTTGTCGCCTAAACTTAATGATTTCGTGATTAAAATGCGTCGAATCCGGATCGAACACGGCAGTCGTGAGAACCGGCTCATCCGGCCAAACTGAAACGTGGAAATGAAGCGTCGAGCGCAAACGTTGCACATTTGTTGCGTGACAGACGCGCTGATTAAGGCCGCGAAGCGTCGAGGAACGTGAGAAAGTCGCGCGGCCACTGATCCCGATGGATTCGCTAACGACAATGCCGGGCGCTCCTTCCTCGTGATAAGCGCCGGATGCCAGGTTAATAGACAATCCCGAAGCCTAAGCGCGAAATCGTTTCTGTATTTATTATCCGCGCGCGCATAATGCCGCGTGACGAGCATGAGAACTATTGTTCTTCGGGATTACCGGTGAATTATGAGCCGAGTTACGCGCCAGAAAATGCATAATCCGCGCGTATGCTTTGCTAACGACTTAAGCCAATTATTTTGATTATTAGCAGCCATCTATTTTCGCTCTCTTCGTCCATACTTTTCCCGGATTCAGCGCCGCGTTGGCGCACAATTAGCTTGTCATTTACTATTTACCGCGTTTCGGCGCTCTAAACCGGGACTTTTTCCGTTTCGAAATTTTCGCGCAGATTTACTGTGTGAGGAAGGTACGTCTTGGAAGAGGTGGCTTTTTAAAGGGAAAATGATCTGCTTTGCTCATCGGTACTAAATTGGAAAACGGATGTTAGAATTTGTTTTCTAATTTCACGTATGGATTTGTGCAAAGACAAACAGAGCGTAAAATTGATTTAAAAACTGAGAAAATGTACACAAGTATATCTGACAAACTATTGACTCGTAAAAACAAATTAGCTGTGTGTATCGATGACTCGAACGTAAAAGTCTACTGTTCAGATTGGAAATGAAAAGTATTCTGTTCAGGTTGGTAATGAAAAAGTTTACTGTTCAGATTGGCAGTGAAAAAGTCTATTTCAGATTGTCAATGAAATATTATTCTCTTCAGACTCGCAATGCAAAAGTCGACTACTGAAATTGGCAATGAAAAATTGACTATTGCAATTGGCAGGGTTACATGAAAATAATGATTGAAACAAAATAAAATAATCAGATTTTTTAATTTAAATCAAAACAAAAAATTATGGAGAATTTTGTACACTAAATTCGGAATCATTGGGCAGAAAAAGCCGCCAAATTATATTTGTTTATAAAAAATAGTAGACTTTTTCATTAACAATCTGAACAGTAGACTTTTACGTCCGAGCCATCGATATAAGGCTTCAAATTGGGTTTCTTGGTCGAAGATATCTATCTGCTTTTACTCAGAAATAATGGTAGTTTTCATGTGTGGACTCATGTTTTCGAGCCTGACCCAAATGCGATTGATTGCAAGAATCTCAGCACAGATTTTAATTAGACAATTAGTTAATAAGACAATTAGTTAGATAATACTTTGATTTTAGTTGTTAAAGGCAAATATTTTTCACATAAACCTACTAAATTTCTGTAACTATTTACATAAATATCTAACAATTCAGATTCTGATATTTTCTGTAAAATTATCGAAAAAAGTCGTGACGTTACAATAAAAATGTGATTTTCCAGCTATACTACTAGAAATTGTATTGGAATTTTATAAAAGATTTTTTCTCTGTGGTAATTGAGTGATTGAAGAGAATTTGGAAACAAGAGAAAAAGTGGATATGGAAGCAGTGAACTCTTGCATGCGAGAGTATGAAAATTGTGATTGCGAGACAAAGGAAATAGAAGAGAGGATTGGATTAGATAAAATCGTGCTAACGTCGTAATAACGTGCGAACTCGTATGAGGATGTTATTACTTCTGACATAGCGGCGTAATTACATAATTTGCAGGGCAAACAGAAAAATGAATTTGAGGGTGCTCCCACCCCTTAATAACGAGCGATTTCGCGTTGCGGCTTAAAATAAATAAACGCGATGTTGTAAAGACAAAATTACGAGTAGTTACAGTATTATGTAATTGGGTGTTGCTCGAACTACCAGCATGCAATTTACGTGTCTTTTCTTGGGACTGCAACTTGACACTCCTAATATTGTAAGCGCGAAGTAAATCGTGGTATTGGCGATAATTTGATCTCATTATCCGCTCTCGAATGTCTTCGTGATTTATTAACGCGATATTCAGTTATGAGGCAATTTCATGAAAATCGTTACAATAATTAATGGGACGCGAAAGTTGGCGGCTACGGGTTTTACGTACAAGAACGTTTGCGCTAAATAAAAGTTGGGCTATTGTTTAATCGCGCCACTCTTTTTGTCCGGCAAAGTTCGTTTACGAAGTAAATATCAACTTTATCGATTAAGACGCTTTGAGTTATGATGCTTAATTATTTATAACGTGTAATTTAAGTTTCGTAAGAAGCCACAGCGTGACGGGGTGAAAAAACAAAACAGCTCCGTAGAATTAAAAAATGGGACGTGAATTTTTTAGCGTCGTGCTGGCGATGCCTACTTCGGCACTATCCGTAATTCTTTGGCTTGTGCTTTTCGCTAATGTGATTAGTCACGCTCAAATGAACGAAAATGCAATTAATTGCGGCCACGAATTTATCGCGGCAACAAATGTTTTAGATCAAAATGAAAATTCATTGTGCGATGTTTGTTTACTGTTAGGCATTCTAATTAATACTGCAGCAGATGATATGCAATGAAATAAATTCGTTATACACTACATCTGCATCCACAATGCAATTAAAAAATTTATAACATTTCCCTGGGCTTTCACAATACGTTTTAAAATATATAAATATAGTTATGCTGCTCACTTTTTATTAATTACAACAAGAAGCGAATTATTTTACAGTAAAAAAACCTTATTCAGTCGTTTCAGCTATAAAAACCAACTTTACATCAATTATCGTGAAAAAATGGCTTTAGAATCTTGATGACTGAACCAAATTAAAAACATGCTAATCAAGTAACACATGTTTACCTATGACAAAGTCAAAGTTTCCAGTAAGAATCGAGAAAAAAAAGAATTGCCCGCGAGTGTATTATTCATTACATTATCGGATGATTTAAAATACTAAAAGCTGGAGCGACAGGGAGTCAGATGGAAAAAAGTCTCGAGTCGAGTTCAGCCCCGTTCCAATCCACGGCATTAATCCATAAAAAGTATCGGAGTCTTATCCGATATTCGTTAAGTCATAATCAAAGCTGCGCTCAATAACGTTCAATTTTCCTTGCCCGAAAAGAATCGTTGCGAATTGCGTTGCAGCTCATTAGACACTCTGAAAGGTCGATATCTCTTTCTTCCCCTTTTTCTCTTCGAATAACCTAAACCAGCTTATTCCCGCGGGAATTTGTCAAAAATAAACGCGTGCCAATCGGCCACTATCTTTGTGCCCTGATTTTCCGATCCCAGTTTTTTCTTCTCCCGCTGTGTCAGTATCTGCCTGTGTTTACTCGGGGCAGGGCGCATGCGCGTGGCCAAGTATTAGGTACAATTTCGAAAATGACCGGGACGTCCCAAACGAGTGGCTCGGCGCTGCGCCATTTGTTTCGCAACAAAAGTGCAGCAGCGCGTTAACAGCCCCGGCATCGCGCGCGGCGTGGAAATGAAAACCAGTGAATAACTGTGCGCGTCCGTAAATCTCGTTGCCCGCGTTAACTCGCATCCCGCAATTACTGGCCGACTAGAAGAAAGAAACGCGAAAGATGATAGGCTAAATTGAGCTTCGATTGAACGGACGCGCGAGAAAGAGAGAGATACTCCGGGAAAGAGGGGGTTGGCCGACTATGCGCTGGTTTTGCAGGTGTTAATTGAGATATATCCGGGGCGCGGTCAAAGATAGCTGGTTCTTCGTTTTTTCGCGCGCCGTAAAACGGAGCGTCGTTAGCGCGCCGAATTTTACGAGCGATCGCGTAAATCTTAATTCGCGATGCAGCAGTTGTCGCGTTTCCGTAAGCGAGCCATCGAACGCACTTTTTGCGCCGTCAGGCGTTCCGGAAAATTGCGCAAAATGCGCAGTGTCCGCGGAATTTGCTAGTACAAAATTTCACGGCTGTCACGGCGTCAGCGTTAATTACGTTACGCCCGTTCGCGAAACAAATTTGCAAGGTGCGCAATAAATCATGCGAATTTTGCGGAACGATGGCTCCGCCGCGCAAAAAATATCGCAAATTATCATTCGCGGGAGCTACTTTGGTTTCATCGCACTGGTACAGTGATTGAACGGGTATAATATTTTTTAACTTCGGATATGTCGGAAGGGAATAGTATTGGTAGATGAAAAAAGCTCGCGTGGAACGTGAGAGGAAAGGGTGGCGATGCAAGCGTGTTACGGACGATGACGTTCGCACTCACCGAGCGACGCGAGACGCGGACGAGTGCCGGCTTTTGTCCGTTTACTTTCTTGTTTCCGCCAGAAGTCGGCGAGAAGTGCGGCTTCTTGTTTACGTTTGCTCGGATTGACATAATCAAATAATTACAGCGAGAAAGGCCTGCTTTTGTCGCGACTGCTTTAATATATTATTATCATTATGAAGAGCGAGTCGGCGTTTGTTTTGACGACGCCATTTGCCGATTAAAATCGCGCGGGGATAAAACGAGCGCAATTCCCGCGACGAAAGTGTCGTGACGAATCGCTGAGGAAACGCAATCGGGACTCGTGAAACGAGACGCCGAATGAGAGTGCGATTCGAAAAGTGATATACGCGGAGTTTTGTGGGTCTATGGGAACGTCGGTGCGTGGCAAAGTTGTATCGATTTTCGCCCCGGAAAAAAGTTCTCGAATTGAAACCTCATTTCAAGCAGGAAGCCATGTTTCGCGGTGTAATTAATTTATCAGCATCGGCTATTCTATTAGAGAAACATTGTATTAATTTGTTATTAATTTCGTTGAACTTAGAATTACATCTGTGGTCTTTTGCTTTATAATCTTTTAGTACTTTGAATAAGAAGTTGTTTGTAAAACTTTAATTTAATTTCACTGGCTTGAAGGCAATTAACCGTGATCGAATGAAAATTTCAATTAAGTTATAATTGTGTAATGAGTTTAGTTATGCATTACAGTGTTGAGTGCTCAAAATCGGGCAAGCTTAATCGATTATCATTAATGTTTCAGGTATTTCTAAATATGGTAACAGTTTTTGCAATCGACTTGAACTCATGCCACTCAGCTCGTTCCGTCTTTCTTTTAAACTGAAAAATCAAGTGATCGCAGATGTATATTTAATTGCCCACGTACAAGGATTACTACAATTTAAAGTGCGTGATGCACGCACTTCTGCGTTCCGCACGCACATTTCGGCAATTAAAAATGCCCAAAAGCATTCCTGCTTCTCCACATCTCCAATCAGAACAATCTCAAAGCCGTAACCGTTTCCAAACTCGAATCGCTCAAACTTCCAATCAACCCGAAATCCTCCCAACGACTTCTTTCTCCCCGCGACATTTGTGCCGAATAAAAGCACTGTCACCCCCAACGAACTTCACTATAAATCTGCATACTCCCGCCGCCATCCGTGCGCGTTTTACGATTGCCGCATATCTCGGCATCGCGCTTTACAACGCCCTCGTAAACAATCGTAACGGCCATAAACGCGCGGCGCGCTTCGTTCCGATCATCCGGTCGGTTCTCGCCGCAATTCCGCACATATTAAGACAATAAACGCTTCGAATTACAGCAATCCCCCGAACGCCGCCAGATTGATTGAGAAGCAGCGCAGCACATCGAACTCCGGCAATGTCCGCAAAAACCCCGGCCTTGCAAAAAATCGTCGCAAAAAATCGGTCGGCCGATCGGGCGTTGTCAACCGCCGAAATTGCCGGGCAATTTCGCGATTTTGCATACGCCGTACGTGACTTTGAGCGCTCGCGTCTTCGCTCGTCGTAATTCGAGTGCGCGTCGAGTTCCGCGAACGGCGGCGTGCGCGCAAGCGGAACCGGTTCCATCGGTCCTCGTCCGGCCGCCGGGGTCGGAGGCTCTGCCTCTCTGTCTCGCGCCACGCGAACGTCGAGCGACTCTGTGCACCTGCAGCCGTTACCGGCGGCCGTTTTTGCCGTCCTTTTTGCCGTCCCCTCCGCCTTATCTCGTTGCGCCGGTCTTCCTCCTCCATCGCTCCCTATCCTTGTCCCGCCGGCTGCTCGTAAGAGCGACGTGCAGGTACATCCACGTCTGCGCACCGACACGTACCCTGGCTATATACCTAAGTAGATACACAAGTACAAACATACGTATACGGATAGAAAGACGGAAAGACATTCACCGGTCCTATTACACAGAGGAGAACTTGTCCGTAACGCCCGGGGCTATCATCCGCAGAAGCCAATCTTACACTGCACCACAAGCCCGCGCTGCTTTGTCTCGCGCTCGCTGACTACTTGAGGCGGGCCACCATAATAATCTCGTCTACGTTTGCGCGCTATGTATGCACGCGAGCGTGTGGGCGTGCACTCGCGCAGGACGTAAAGTAGCCACAACTCGAGCCAAAACCGCGCTCAGCCGGTGTCCCTTGTCTGAAAGCGGCTTTGCCGAACCCGAGCTTGAGGGCCGCCATTGTCAAAGACGAGGCATCGCGGCTTCGCACCTCGCAAGCCATCCCATTGCACGCATACCGCCCGGCGGACGCTCAAAAACGAACATTCGTACCACTCGACTAGGCAAGCTTCAGTCACTTTGAACGCGTTTGCGGTCCAACGCCGCTTGCGACCAGATACGCCATCTTTGTTTGTTGCGCTCGTTTCGGATGCGGGGAATGCGGATGCTTGGAATCGCTGATGTATCGCGAGGGGTAGCGGGGTTGGATTTCGTTTCTACGCAGAGGGTTTTGGAGGGAGAGGAGGGAGGGAAGAGGGGTTTGGGTGGAGGAGATGTTTTTGCGATTTGAAGGGTGGCTTTCAGGAGGATGGAGTGAAGACAGATGGTGGAAAATGGAGGTTGGAGGTGGAGGGAGTTGCGTTGCTTCGTAGGCCGTGTAGATGGTAATCGCAGGCATTTAGAGAAGGAATGTTTGGTGTCTCTTATTGTGTCTACTGTCAGGGGAAGACGTTATGGGATACAAGTGCCTGGGAGAAGTTGTGACATCGCTGATGATTTTGAAGTCTTGGAAGATTTTTAAGAATGTCGGATAGAGAGAGAGAGAGAGATGTTGTCTGGATGTATGATTCAAGAATGTTGTTCAGGAGGGTGTTTGGGGAAAGAATTTACTTGGAATTGCAAAGATAGCATGACGGTGGGGTTTAGCAGGTGGCTAACTCATCTAGCATGAAGGTACCTAAAGGACATTGCCATTCGTATAAGGTTCAGCATAATTAAAAAATGTTGCTCTTTGATGCAGAAATGTATCTATTCAAAAACGTTTTTATTGGATTTGCTTTGCGAGTTTCAATAACGATAAGAAGCTGAACTAAACACAACTTACTAATCGTGTTAAAGTTAAAGTTATAATCCTGTAATGCAAAGTGTTGCGTTGATTAATATAAATGTTTGCAACACTTGTTCTACCATCATTGTTACTTCCAGTAACAGTTTCGCAGTTGCTCGGTAAAGCTCAAAGCAGAAATAAGACTCGTAATACAGTGTGTGTCCTATTTATATGAATCGTCGATATGTATGGCTTTAATCGAAATTGCCTGAGTGTTGACGCTCTGGCAGTGTCCCTTCCCGCGCAATTTGACGCCGAAACGACATTGTTCATTGGCAGAAACCCGACTTTGCAATCGTAGTTATATTACGTCTTGTAACTATTTTCGTCCAAGTTATAACTTAGTTTAAGCAGCTTTATAATAGCCTCACCTCAATGGTTATGAACAATTTGGCGCCACGGAATGTATTTCATGAACAATATTGTTATCCTCAACGAAATTGAATTTGCAACGCGCATTTGCAATTCTTGTTTCCCACAGTATGTGATTCGATAAGAAAAAAGTTATTAATCAGTAACTTCCTCAACAAGCATGTAAAAAATTTGTTTGCCTCTCATAAAAATCACCCTTATTCACAGCGTTTGTTGTTCGTATTAAAGCGGTTTTATGAAGAGTGCCTCTTGCCGCTAATGTGAATTACGCCAATATGTCATATTTCCCTTGATTTCAGAATTCGGATGACTGCTCTTAGCGTTTATATTTCAATTTAAACGGGCATTCCAAGAATGTTCAAAAGGTATCCTGAAATTCAAAAGATTCGCAACCAAAACACAAGCATTAGGAAAATTTCATATTTGTACGTTTATTTGGACGTGCGCATTTGAAACGAACTGACACAAGTTTATGAAAATGATATGAAATGTTTTTCGCGAAATGTTATGAGATGTTTTTGAGCGGCGTGTTATATGCGGAGACTGAAAACTTAATCAGCGGCGGATTATCAAATGGAAACGCTCAAGTAGCTTGGGCTTCTTTTGAAAAAAGCTTTTGCGTGAAATTCCCGATATTTGTCATTCAAGTTTAGAATTCATTTACGTTGGCTTAGATGTTGCAGTCAGGGCTTTCATTTCACGCGTCATTCCAAATGCTCCTTGATTAGCCCAGGAAGCAAAATTATAAAAAGGTCCATCAAAAGTGTGCATATCCAGCGATGTTTGCTTCCTTCGACGCTTAAAGCTGACTGGACCCTCTTTGATAATCCAAAATTTCGGATGCAGATTCGCTGGGCAATTAATTAAAGAAAACAATGCAAATCTTATTTGCGTGCTGCAAAATCTTTGTGCAAAAAGATGGATTTGATTAAGCGCTGTTTGTCGGAAAATTAAATCCCTCTGACAATTAACGGGGATTAGCTGGCGTTTATTGCGCCGCGCAATTATGCCGGACCATAAATTCGATTTGTCCGCCGTGCAAAATATTTTCTCTCGTAAGTAATATATGTGCGTTAGATTTTTGGACGAACCTGGCGCTGATTATTAATGCTGATTAATGATCCAATTTAGATTGAGCGACATTTGCCCGAGAAACACGCGAATATTCTGGTTTTGTTGTTTGCCCTTTTCGATCCATAATAATGTGTTTCCACGGTTTTAGCGCGAGTAATCGAATTTCGTCAGCATTAAAACTTGGTTTGTGTGATCAACCTGATTACTTTTGTTATGTCTAAGCCCGCGTTGTAAAATAAATTGAGTGGATAATACGGAAGATGACATCAAAAGTTTTAATTAAAAAAATTCAATTACCAATTTAAATATTTTCTAACTGAAAAAACTTTATTCAAGTTTCTCGAACAATGAAAATGTAATCCGAGATTTCGCTACTTTTTAGGAAGACTGGATACCTCTTCTTACAAAGGAAATTTGCCGTTAAATATAAATAGAGAAAGAGGCACAAAGAAACTATTAATTCGTTTCATGATAACGTAAAATTAACTTACATCTAATGAATCCGAAGTTTATTGTTTTCTCGTTGCAAATATTCAATGACGAAGTTTTCATGCATTTTTTAGCAGCAAGGAAGGAACGCGACATTTTCCAGTAATGTTTTATTCGACTTTTTTTCCCGATCTCTCTTACTTTCGGCAAAATTGATATGACACTGACCAATCTCAGTCGTAAACGACAGTCGGGACCCGACAATTGATGCATTTTCCAATCGCACCTCTAAAAGCCGGTGCATTAATAAAAACGGAATCTGCCCAGGATGCGACACTATCGCCTGAAAGTTAATTAAAAACCGACAAAGAAATTCCGGCGGAATAAAACCGTGCGACTCACGATTTTCAATATAGGACTTTGCCGAATTCGGACGGTAAATATCGACGGCGATCCTCCAAGTAATTTAGTTTTATTCTTTACGTAACGTGGGCAAATAGAGACGTTAGACTTTTAATCTCGCGTCTTATTGGCGGCAGTAAAAAATTATTTGTTTACGAGCGCGCGTCGGCACTTGGGGAGGGGGAGGGGGATTTAATGCGCTTCAAGCCGTTATCTGCTTTAATGCGGCAACTCCGTCGGTTGTGCATTGTCCAGGGGAATATACTCGGGAGCTATAATTCTTTCGTACCAATTGCTAAAACTGGTCAAAAGGCCATCGTTTATTGGTTCTGCTGGCTGTCGTGGAACCAATGAAAAATTGAACATACATCGATTTCGTCGCGCAGATGATTTGTCAGAGATCATGCGGATTTCGGCGTTTTGGAAACCCGAGCGCTGTTCGTCATAATGGCCGTCGCTATTTACGATGCGCGATCGTTATATTCCCGAACGCACGCGCGAAATATGGTTTTAATTATTTGATTATATTCGACTTTTTCGAGCTTTCGGACACACCAAAGCTGTGTTCCCGGGATACAATATCCAACAGACATTACGAGGACCGTAATTTGTCGGATTTTCTGCTCGTCGGGCTGAAATGTGTCGCGACGGCAAATCAATTAATATCTGTGCGGCGATATCGCATTTTTGATCGCGCAGTTTGTCGGGTCGCGTTTTTATCTTAATGGCACTCGTAAAACACTACTTTTGAGCCAAAATGTAAAATCTTGATTCGAGGTGCAGCCGAGATACATCTTGGCTCGAGACGTGAAATCTGGGGACAAGATTTACAGGTGTTGACGAAAAGAGCTTAAGTTCGCCACTGCGAACAAAACGACGCTAAATGAAGATGAATATTTGCAAAGGCGCCCACTTGTATATGTTAAACCGTACGCGATCGAAACACATCCCACTGAATTATTTCTGTTTTAATCCACATTAGGAGTACGGTAAACTTTGTTTATCCTGGGATTACGAGTAGATTGATATTTGTCATGGCAGATATCGATTTTATGTGTCTGGAATACTAGACATTCGTTATGTAACATGTGATATTAGTTAGAAATATCGTTTTGTTTCTCCAGTTACCCATTTAAGCTAGGATAACAAGTCCTTCGTTTTGCCACTCGTTTCGACTTTTTTCCAATGTGTAATATAAGTTTGCGATCACGGACTATTCTATTTGTTGATGCCATTGATTCAGTTGCCTTGAAAGTATTATTTCCGGTCAGATATTTCTTGTAACGTTTCACTGTCTGCACTGCAGTGTAACATTGCCGTTGTAAATACTCTCGAATTTCGGGTCTTCCGTTTTCCGTGTTTCTCGTTCGTGATCGGCTTCTTTTAATTGTTTTCTCTGCAACTCTTTCATTTGAAAAGCAGCCATCACCGCTTACGGATTAAATTTAAATATTCTTTACCAATTGAAGCGGTGGAAACGCCAACTGCACTTTCATTAAATTGTACCAACGATTTCCATTGCATCGGAAATCAGTCAATGTTTGTTTCACTGTCTTAAAATGCATCGATTTCTCGTCTGTATTTTTTTGTGACTGACAGAAAAAGCTATTGGTTGATAAAATCAATTGAGTGCATTGTAACTTAGTACACGGACAACTTCAGTTTATAGCGAGCGTTCCTTTAAATCATTAATTGGAGTAATTTGTGATCGTTTAAACTTCAGTTACGCATACTACGTGTTCAACAAACATTTGTTTGATTTACTAGACAGGCAAGTACTAAACGACGTATATTTTTACAATTGTTTTCGATTAATTTTAGTTGCAGAAAACATGGATTCTGCACGACAAAATGTATTGTGCAACATTTAACCGGTCAAAACCCCTTTAGCAATTAATTATTTTCTACGTACACAAATTAATGAATCTTCATTATCATCACTCTATCGTCCACGCAGAAAAATGTTCGATTGCCCGAAATGTTTATTAAAACCAACAATTATAACTAACCGCAATTACAAAACGTATAAAGCACCCTTGGGTTGCGATAGTTGAACGCTTCTCTGATTAAATCAAACATGACACGCGTTTATCTTTTTACGCCACTAAAATTAATGTACCCACATCACTCATCGGAACCGCATTCATTAATTCCTTACAAACGATACCGATTTATTTCATATTTTATCATCTCAAACCGCATTGTTCGTGTATAACCCGTAAACTGTCACGGGCAAAAATATTTAAATTAAATGTTGCAAACATACAAAATTGGAATTATACAGAACGAATAAATATATTTATAAATATATTTATAAATATATTTATAAATATATTTATTCGTTCTGTATAATTCCAAAACTCTTCTCATTATTACGAAACTTCTTCTATTTAAATATTTTTTACATTGAACATTCCAAATTTTTTTTAAATATCACAAAACATATTTAAAAATACGTACAAAATATGAGTACATAATTTTGACTTAACTCTTTTACAAGTCAAGTCAAAAAGCTTCTCATCACTTTCAGATCTATTTTCATCAAATTTTTCCCTATTGAGAACGATCACACTACAATGCAATCGAGTCTACAAACGCAGCGACATTCTTTTCTTGCCTCTCTATTTGGGTTACCATTTCATCGTTCGCTTCTAACAGCGCAACCTCCCAGTCGCCGCTTAATGAGGCTGTAACTCCCATCGACGACTCGCGGACTCACTCCTCAACTCTCAAAAAAATGTGGCGTTAATTGCATGAATTTGTACCGCAACTAATGCGAACCCGCGCGGCAACTTTGACCAAAGCTGCCGCAATCGCGCTCTGTCTTCGCGCTCAGCTCACGGTTTGTTTCTCTTTGGTCAGCGTGACTTATAGCGTGCGTGTCGCGCGCGGATAAATTCGCCGGAACAACAAAACGGCCAGCGCGAAAAGAGGGCGAGCGCATTAGTAATCGGACACCTCGCATATTTCTCCGCGGCTGCGCTCGCAGCACAGTTACCTCCGGAGAGCGCGAGCTTTTTATCCGGCGATGCCCCTTTGTGTGTTTTGTTTCGATGCCCGGGACTTTTTCTTCTGCTTTCATACGGCGCTGAGCGCTGCCGAGCGATCGCTGATTATTGCGGCAGAAATCGTCATCCGCGACTCATTTTAATGGATGTTTCGGGATGGAGATGCATACGGTCTGTGCCGCTGACACAGTTCGGAAAAATGCTCTCTCGCTCCGAGAAAATGAAGCCCCGCGAATTGTCGGTTGAAAGGAGTCGCGCTCCAAGGAATCTATGATGCGTTGCACTTTTTGTACATTTGTGGAAATTGCGTATGAAGTTGGCGAAAAATCGATGGGCAAATAAATTTATTGCGTCTTGTGACGGCTGGATGCAATTCCGTTTAGCTATGGAAAAACGAGAGCTGTGCGGTACTGGGAAAGCAATTATTGGGGGCTTTAATTGGATGGATTTTTGGGGCGATGTGATGAGTAATGGGATTGTGATGATAGACGTGTAATCAGTGTAAAAGTAATGTCGTTTTGGTCGCATATTGCAGGAACATTGTGAAAACATTTCCCCTGACGGTGGAAAGTGGGGAGTGATGGTACATAAAGTTTCGGAAGGTTCAAGTTTTTGAATCGTGTGTGCGATATCATAACATCAAAATATTGCATCCGATAATACAATATTTTCCATTTCAATATAACTTTTGCCATCGCGGGTTATTTTGAATCAGACTCTGATCTCGTGCAATTTTCGAAATAAAATACAGCTCTTGCTGGGAAAGTTAATTTGAATAATAAATGTTTGAAATTATTTATATCGATATTTATATATACATTAAAACCGAACGAGCCGATTTACCCTGCAAAGGAAATGGCGGAGAAAAGGAGAGAAACGAATTACAGAGACACGAATCAGATCGATATAAAACTCATGCGTCGAAATGTTCCAAAAGCCTGCAAAAAATTATTCCCTTCTCAAAAAGACCCTCTTTTATTAACTCGCAGATTTATTTCCGACACAATTTCGTTCGTAATATCGCGCGATATATTTGTTCCGTTAACATATCAAAATACACTCGTGTACATACACGCGCAAAAATAACCGCGCGCATCAGTTTTTTTTACAGTCGGACACAATAAGCGATATTAAATTCCTCAGAATTATTATTGACATAGTCGTCTAAGTAAAAAAATGGGATCTCTCCCACACACGGCACGCTCGTTTCCGCACATAATGCGTTGTGACATCTGAAAATGAAATCCGCGCGAGACATCGGACGATCGACGAGCGCTTTAAACGATAACGAATGGCGCTTTATTATTATCGCATCGAAGGATGTAATAAGGGCCGTCCGAAACTTTTAACGTGAGTTACGGTGCCCCATAAAACACTGGGCATTAGCTCGCGGCTTTTAGCGTATTTATGTCCGCGCAAATGAACGCGAAAAAAATGGTCGCCAGGAATACGAAAAAGCCGTCTGCAATCTGCCTTTACGAGCCACTCAAAAGCCCCGTTCGCCTGTGAGACACATTTTTTAATTGCCTCGTTCTTCGGCGCAATTATCAGCGACGTTACTGCGACGCCGATCCCGGCTTCGCTTTATTGAATATTATTCCGCAGAATCGTTCGCTTCGTCAACGGCGCAGTTAAGTCGCGCCGTTCGCTTAATTTTATTCAGCTCGATGGGCCTTATCTCCTACAGGTTGCCGCAACCCGTTTCGCCATTTGCATGCGTCAAAATGGCTTTGTCATTTTTGCAACAAGCCGCAACAAACAATTCGCTCGAATTCGTCGGCGCAATTTCCGCCGCGGCTGTTCCCTCGCGACGGCGAAATGATTTGCACCGTGACAAGCCGATACTCCATTTCACCTTTGCTCCGCGAATAAATGAGAATTTATCGGAGTCACGAATTTTCGGCGGCTTTGAAGCGCTCCAGCTGGAAATGACAACGCCCCCACAATGAAAGCCCGACGAAGGAGCACGCGCCCGGCAAATCCCCGACGTGGCTAATTGTCGAAAACGCTTTTTAGCGCGTAATCCCGCCGCTTTTTCGCCCGATCCCGGCTGCCGTAATTATCCGTATTGAAATGTCGTTTGTTTCCGTGACCGTTAATGCGGCGTTTGTGCAAATTGTCGCCGTTCGCTGGCGAAGACGCGCGCACCTTTTTGTTTATGCAAATACATCGTTACGCGATTCTGCCGGCGGCCCCTTTAACCGCCATTTCCGCGACTCTTTCAGCTGACGCGCGACGCCACATAATTGAATTTCGCGACATTCAAAGCGAGCGACGACGAATACGCGAAAAAAGTTGCGAGAAATGTTGCGACGATAAACGGCTCGGTCTGCCAGATGAATGGAAGGGCGCCGACACGGTGTAACACCGAAAAGGGTCTTGCAAAACCTTGAGGTCGACCAGAAGAAATGGCGGAATTGGTATACCGTCCTATGACAAGATCTCTTATGGTGAATTCACATGTTTTCTTATGTGAGATCTCATAGGATTTCTCATTTGGAATCTCAAATGAATTCTCTTATGAGATCTCATATGATTTTGCAGGTTATTAGTTCATGTTCATTTCGCATATGAGAATTCATATGAGATTTGTTGATACAACAAATTGTGTGAATGCCTGCAAAAAATGTCTGAATATTTAATGTTGACATTATTGAAATTTTAAGTAGTACAGGTGCAAATTACGTAAAAAATAACCGTTCCCTTCAATATGGTTACACAGCTAATAATGAACTCTTTAGAAAAATGTGTCACAACTTTTCTTACGAGTATTTATAGGAATTCAACAGTCGTGACGGAAAAATGATTGCGATTTGCGTTTGCTGTTCGGGTGTTCTGAAATCCGAGCAATCGAAAGAACTTGTGAAAACCGTGCGGTGCCCTGAAATTCCGTGCCCGTCCCGTGTAATCCGCGGTTTGATTGACGATGCATGCGCGCGGAGGGCGCTAAGCCGAGTCCCGAAGGAATTGCAGCTTATTCCGTCTGCAGCGGAGTGCAAGTCGTGCATCAAAATGTGTTACTAGTCGCCGCGCGCCGAGTGGATGAAAATTACTTTTCGCAAGGAAAATGAGAGCAAAATTCATTGTTTTTTCATTCGCGACCAGAGCTGAGGGCGGGGTGGCGAAAGAGAGAGAAAGATGGACACCTAGGTGAGCGAGTACGGAGACAAAGACGAAGACAAAAGGGGAGGTAAAGTCGGCAGTCTGAACAAAAATACATTCTTTTCGGGCGAGCGCAAAAAGCGAAGTAATATTTTATTTGAATTTCAATGCTCAAATGAACTTGGCGGGCATAACACAGGGAGTTGAGAATTCATGGAAAAGACGTGGAAGAATAAAACGATGCGCAGAATGCAGCAGTAAATGTATTCCATCAAAAGTGTGCATGCCGGGGGAAACGCTATTCGTGTTTTGCATTAAATAGTCTGTACTTCTTGAATATTAGGTTAAGTGGCGCAACATGAAACCAAAACGTTACAGCTGCTGCCCGTAGTTTGGCACTATTCTGACGTAAATGCAATTGCTCGGTCGCGCAGCATTCTTGTGCCTTCGCAGTGCTGCCAAAGGCTTCGTCCTGGCACTTCTTCCAGTCCGAAATTCAACTGCCTTGACCGAAAAAACTCGCACTTTTTGTCTGATAATTAACGAAGTTACGTAGTCGTACGCAGCTATATTCCGCTGGGTGCAGATGTTCGATTTGTGTTTGCAAAGTACATAGATCATTGCACATTCACCGAAATGATGCGAGTGGGAAATTTTATTTACGTCGGATAATCGCATTCGATAATGCGGCTTAACTATCGCGACGTTCTGTAAAGTGCATATGTTTGAGGCATGGATCGAGAACGTGATTCTTATGAATTGGGTTGTAAAATTAACATTTCGCGAAACGTTATAAAGTAGACTGATATTTTATGGCTCTGCAAAGTAAAGCGCATTTGATTATGTAATAGAAATATGGCACAATGCGAACTAAAAAGATGTGCCGGAATAAGGTAACGGTTGGGAATCGTCGTTTGAATCATTTGTATAAAATAAATTTTATCTCGATGCCGTTCACTTTTATTGCGATCCATTTTGATGTATCAGTGATATATGTTTAGGAAATGTTTACAATCGAGTAATATCGTATTCAATTTTTATGCGTCGTACGAGAGGTCGTGTACTTTTTGCGCATACGTTTTTGCTAAAAGACTGCTTCCCAACACGAACAGCGAGACTGTAAAATGTAGTTTTTCCTCAGTTTGACAAACATGACAAATAGGTACAGATTCTTGTTTGACATTATTCCCATTGTTTTTATTTACTTGCATTTTTTTAACGTACATAAAACTGCATATTGATTGTACATGATTTTACGCCAGTTCCAGAATGGAACTCTGAACAACACCGATTGTTTCTGCCTAACGTTGCAAATGTAAATTTTGCATGTTTTCGTGTAAACCTGCGCCGACACGGAAACGACACTCAAACTCGCCGAAAGCGTTTCTGGCCAACATATAAATTCGAAGGGTGCGCCTTATCCATACGATCTTGGGTTAATTCGCCGCTAATTCAATTCGTCTGGATCATCGTTCAATTAATGCGGGTCCACGTTCGCCATTGATATTAACTCGTTTGAGTTCGATTGGGTCGATGTCAGTTTAATTGCAATTTATTCTTTGCTCTGACCGAAATAAACGCCATTCTTCCACTGTAAAGTGCGTAAAGGGCGCATTTCGTCGACTTTTTCATCCAACTAATCCCATAATTGACGCACGCGGTTTTTCCCGCGACGTCGAAAAAAATGGGCGAACGCAAAAATGACGCGACCAATTTCGTCGCAAAAAGCCGTCGGAGATCGCCGTGCTCTGACGGGTAACGAAGCGCGCGTTCGCGAATACAACAAACATTACGTTATTCCGTGGGACGTGGAGTGCTCTCCGCGCGGATTTCCATTAGCCGATGTCAGCGGCGAAAAAATCAAGTTTCTCATTACCACCGGTGTCCTCGAACTTTTTGCCGCAAAAAGCCCGAGATAACAAGAAAACAGGGCAAAAAAGCGGAGAAACGGAAACATGCGATTCGGAAGTTGGCGGAAAAGTTGTTCGGCCGCAAAGGATGAATTATTCCGCGCCGCTCGTTGCGATGCCCTTTTTATGAAAATTTGATCCCTCGGAGTGCCGTAAAAACTGTAAGTAGGAACAATCGACAAGTTGAACCTTGGCTTTGCTCGCGATAGCTCGCGGCGGCCGTCTTCTCGGTTGCAAGACCGGCCAGGAACAACTTTGTGAATGGAGCGCGCCGGGGAGAGTGGCTGCGCGCCGCGCGCAGGCGCGTAATTGTGGATTATCTCGCGCTTATCTGCGAGATGAATGAACGCCACTAAGCAGTCCGGGAAGGTACGCGCACACTCACACGGACGCGGCCTGAATCGCAAATTTACAATTTCAACGCAAATGAAAGAGCGAACGCGGGGAGTCTGTTACGACGATAACAATTATTATAATTATTGTCATCGCGGCAATTTTTAGCTGCACGGACACGTGCCCCCTCCAGCGCGCGCGTTGAATTATTCAACGAAGGAAGTCGGAAAAAGTTTCGCCGCGCAGCCCTTTATTGTATTATTACGTTGTAATGAAGCGTTGCAAAACATCGCTCGTCGCGAATTAAACGTGCCGATTTTTGCGAACGATTTTTGCATTCACGCGTGCCACCGGAAACGCCGTTTTTTCGGCGACGGCGTGTACGCGGTGAGCGACCTGCGATCGTTTTGCGTTCAATTTCCGCTCGTCGACGCCTCGCGAGTGTTGTAATCGGTGGCGGGATCGGCGCCGTGACAATAGGGATCGGCAAAAACGGCTCCCGTTTCCCTCGTTATCGGGCCGCGAGCACGTCATTACCTTAATTGCGTGCGCCTGAAATGATTTACATTTTAAAACGCGCGAATCTCGCCCCGCTCGTTAATTTGTTTTATTCGCCGATTTATCGTGGCGCAATCGGCTGGCAACATCTCGGCGCTTCACTCCCAGATTACACGCAACGATCGCGCCTTTATTAATAACAACGTGGCACCGACGCTGCCGCCGACAAATCAAGGTCGAAATTGGCCACGGTGGGAATGCCATCGCCCGTGACGCGTCGCTTCCTTGAAGATTTTGACGATTAGCAGTGAACCAAGACCCGGGAACGTGGGAAACGCTGTCTTCGTTGCGCGCAAAGTGTAGGGCCACGCGAATTTTTCGTTTTACCATAGGCGAAATGAGCCATCTGGCGAGCGATTCGGGGAAATGGTTGAGAACCACTGGCCGGGATCTCCCCCGAATTTCGCCTCCATTCTGGACGTTACGTGAGGGACAGTCCCTTTTTTTTCGTGCGGCAGTCAATTTTTTGCTCGAATTACGTGTGCGAAGCAATTGCTTTCGTGAAATGATTGTTTTAGTAGGTAGTCGGTTTAGAGAGAGGTTACAGACGTTACGTTTTTTGTGTTAAACATATTTGGGATGTTTGGTTAGAGCTAAAAATGTTGTGTGAAATTACGTGATTCGTGATGGTCGGTAGTTCGACTTTTTGTGGTGTTATCTTGGATTAATGGGCAATGAAAGAATCCCATGCAAATATACGTTTTTTAGACGCCGTGTTGATCTTGAAGAGTAATTTCTGAAACAAATGTTTTGAAAACGGTTCAACTTGTTTTTAAATTAATGTAATTATACGTCTTTGTGCATTTCGTTACATTTTAGAATTGTCCATTTTGCGGGACAATTAATTTCGTAAGCTGATTTGATCACAAGACCGTTAATTTTAACTGTAAACTTGTGGTGGGTAAGGCAAAACAGGTGAAAAATACGTGCGTTGCAAATAGCTTTAAGCGTGTAAAATGGAGGCTGGTTGAAAAAGCTGAAAATGTTAAAAACACAATGAAATATTGCATAAGCTTTTTAAGATATATAAATACGCGTATGGGCGACGTTGAAAATATTTGCGCTATGTAACATTAAAAATTAACTTGTTTCATTGCAAAAAGTATTTTAATGTATCGATAGCAAAGCACTATCACTGCTATAAATAAATAAATTTTAATTCAAAAGCCGTTATTATTCCTAAAATAAAACATTACATTGATTCTCTAAAACACAGAATTTCGTTGTAAACATGTAAATGACTGTGATCAATATACCCAGTCTCAGCTTCACATCCGAAGCCTACCAGGACTCGTTGGGCCTTTGCGAGGCTCTGCAATTTAATAACTCACTTCCTCATTGGAACCATATGTTTGCGCAGCGTTACACATGTGCATATCGTTTGACCCGGGTATTTGATCGGGTCCTCATCCGAACTCATGGATGCTAGACAGGACTATCACTCTAACGCAATTAAAATTTCTCTTTCAGTACGAACGCTCCGAGGCACTGCTAATCCAACGGGATTTTGCCACCTATCACTTGGTTCTAAATTTCCCCATTTACCATACAACGAACAATTCGCTTTTATCCACAAAGCCATACATAATGCAACAAAAGGCTCGGTGATTTAAAACCGTCGACTTTATTGTACAATTTCGGTCTGCATCAGATTATAAAAACAGCGCAGACCGTTGTTCGACGATTGATTAATTAAACTGTCACTATGAAAACGGTGTCAACGGTACGGCAGACGCGCTTGTTGCCAACTTCGGATTTGTTTTCTCATGCAGTTGTTCTATGTTGTCTGTTTCAGGTGAGTGGACGTCCGGTCGGAAAAACGCGACGCAAGATAAAAACAGATATATCCATACACACGCGTCGCTGCGGTCGCACGGTAAAACCTGCCATCAATTTGTTTATTATGCGAGCTAAAAACTGGCGCACGACACAAATGCGTTCGCGTCCGCGGTATCGTTTCCACGGTAAGCCGTAATGCGAGAAAAAATTGCGTTCGAAGGAAACGTTGTCGGGCGGAATCAATTTTGCGCGGAGCCCGCAGCGCACCCTTTATTTTCTTAAATGGAAATCTAACGTCCTCTTCAATTCTGATGGGAATTTTCGTGGGGAAAGCGGCGCGCTCCGAAATTAATATTTACAAAGAATACGCAATCTATTTTTATTCGAATTTAGATGCGGGGAGGGTGTAGTCTTTTTCGAGCGTAAATTCGAATCCAGAACGGTGGAAAGTATATTCTGCCGCTCGTCACAAATATCTGTTTTATTAAGCTTTGTGCCAGGCGGTTTCCGGATTATAACTTTTCTTGCGATAGTTAATATTGCAATTTTTTAATGTAACCGAAAGAATTGCGCCGAGTCTTTCACATGCAAAAGCAGCTTCCGGGAATGCCGCGTTCTAAGTCGACGGCGGAATTCGTTTTCGCGATTCGATAATTTACATTAAGAAGCACAATTCGTCTCGGGACCGCATGAAAATTGCATGAAAGTGGCATTAATTTTGCCGCACGGGAAACATTGAATTCCAAATACCATAAAACTTGGGGGCAAACGTTTAGAGACGCGATATAGGTTCGTAAGCGGCGTAAAATTAGATGGCATTGTTTAGCATGAAAATCAAACAAGCGCGTCGTAAATTGCGCGATATCGAAATTTGCAATTTTAGCGCAATGTTAATCTTTGTTGGTATCGCGATCGTAATATTATGCAGGGATACACGGAAAAGTCGTTGCGAAAGATCGTTTGACGCGGATATTATCCAGATCATATCTATAAATATGTGCATTCATTTTTAGTACCGAATTTCACCGGCGTAAGGTTCCAGGGGCAATTTCGAATGCTTAAATTCCTTTGCGTATAGCGCGAGACATATTCAAATACACGAAATAAATAGAGCTCTCTGCATTAATGAAAAAAGGTATTTTGCCATAAATTTCCGCGCTAATCCAGTCTAAGAACGAACCGGAGTACATTTTGCGGGATTACTTAGTTGCGAAACAAATCTGTTTATCAATACAGCTTCCCATACAACTCGTTCTCCAGATTATTAACGTACGCGTATGCAAGGTATCGACAATTTCGAATTATTTATTCAGCTATTAACGTGATAACTGCATGCATTCCTCAGAACATTGCTACATTAGCTAATCATTCTCGTTAGACAAATTAGACAAATTAGAAACATACTTCATCATCGGAATACATAACACTCAAATGCTCATAAACTTATTTTACAATCAAATTAACATAAAAACCTGCTTGCAATACACTTTCTATCATCTTCGCGTCACTCAAAAACGATACCATCAACTTCTCCAAGTCGTAAAGTGTCAAACCGCCGAGATTTCTCCTCGCCCCCTTACATTCTTAAATAAACAATCAACCCATAATTTTGCTAGCCTAACATGAACGCGAACAGGTCTGCGGCATGAAAAAGCGTGTCATTAATATGATCCGGGGACGCTTCTGTTCGCACATCCGATTACCGGGCGCCATTACTGAGTCGTCTGAGCCTCGTTAAGTATATTCCAGGATACGTCATAAAAAGTGTACTACTCTTATTCCGCAAAGCCGCGTCTTTCAATCATGCGACTCCTTTTTTTACTGCGTAATTATAGCCGCCCTCGTTGCAGCAGCCCTGCAACAAAGTCAAAAGCGCTCGATTAATAACGATAACGAGAATAAGGAACGAGCCTGGGATCGTCCTTTCTTGGGTTGAAAAGTGCCGAGAGACAACTTGCATCGGGCAGACGCGATCCTATTAATTCCGCAAAGGGTTCTCAATTGATAATTACGCCGCTCGCTGACCGTTGCGTACGTTCCGTCGTTCCCCGGGGACGATCGATCCACATTCAGATCGTTCCCACAGTGTCCGGTAGGCCAAAAGGAGCGCCTCTGCGGCACGTCTTCTCCCGCTCCTTCCGAGCCGGCCTGCTCTCGCGCGTTTCCCTTCTTTTCGTCGTTTTTTGCATCGATATAAGCGTGGCTGCGCGCCCCACTCCGCCCTTTTTTCAGGGCACCTCGTCCGCCGGCACAGTAGCGGACGATACTGCTGAAACCCCGAGTGCTATTACGGTCAAACCAGTCGAATGTCCGTACTCGCTTCGCCGGCTTTCCGGATTGTCGACAGTTAATTCAATAATCAACCGGCGGAGATTGATTAATTACAATTTTGTTTACCGATTAGTGACTGATTAAATAATTGATGGTTGTAATTGTTAAAACAAACAAACAAGTGTATGATGAAAATAAGAGCGGTAGTTTGTCGGTACGTTTGGTACGGTAATTGGGCGGGGAAATTAATGAATGTTGCACAAGAAAAGTTGCTTTTATGAGGAAAACTTGGAGATGTGTTTTATGTGTCGGAAGTTTTTTAAATTCGTCGGCGAAATCAGCGCCGCGTGGAAACTTGGTTGGATTTATTGTCTGGGCTGATAATCGTTAAAATGATTTAAATATTGCCCCGTAGAGGTAGATAGGGCTGATAAAAGTCGCTTTTTGAAGGTTAAAATTGTAGCGGTAGATAAAAAACTTTGTATACGGTATATTATGTACGTTCGAAAATAATCACGTTGGCCGGGAAAACCGTGAGATAAAATCACACAAAATTTTTTCGGGAAATTGCATAATATTAACCGCCCAATGTAGGTGTTACAAGGACTTTAATTTCATCTTCGCATATAGTTTCAGTTTCATGTATGTGTAATCGTATATTTAAAGACAAATTTGTATTTTGCCTACTGCATATGCTTCATCGTATTACAGGTGTCTGTTTGAATTAGCGATTAATTAAGGAATTTCTCTCCTAATCCAGGAAATTGTAGAGATATTTGAAAAGTAGAAATATAACTATCACTAGTTATAGTGAGATTAGCTTAGATTTTTCACATTTATAAAATTCTATTAATTTAAAAAAGACATACATTTTTTGTTGAATTCCCTACATTTGCAATGAAATATTACAAACCATATGATTGAAAATACACATAAGAGCATATCTTGAAAGTCTTAAATTTATACTTAGTTTTCTCAAAACACACAAAAAATCTGAAAAAAAAATCACACAAACTCTTACTAGTACGAAGACCGATTGTTCAAAATTGCAAGCAATTCTCTACATTTTGAGTTTAAGAGCACTCCTTAACGAGCAAAAATATCGTAGCCATCGACTTGAAAATCGTTACAACTCGTAATGACCTCGATAGCTGAACGGTCAGCGCAAATTCAGTACTTCAGCAAAGACCGTATAACGTTTCCCATTCATGCCACAAATGATCGTCGCTACGATTAATTGACTGGAACCGCAATCCACTGACGGAAAATCGCCGACACTCGTCTACACGAAACGGTAAAAAATCGGTTGCTGCAAAACCGAAAAAAACATGCTGAATAATTCATGGTCCGGTCGGTAGTTATGTAATCAGCAGCGTCGAACTCGTTTATTCGGTACGCTGCGGTCGCCGAGCAGCTTGTGAATGGCCTCAGCTGCTAAGGGGGCCCGATCGGACCCGACTTGGCCCATCACTGGCTCGGTCGGCGGCTCACATCTGGAATGCGCAGCCCGACTTACACCGAGCAACGATTTGCTCGTTTCCCCGCGATGAATATTCCGCTTTACCACAGCCTCTTCCTGCCGCTCGGGCGGTTTTCTTGCAGACTCGAGAACTTTTTTATCGTGCCGCCTTTTTCCCGTGGCGCCGATTTCTTTACCGATTTTTTCTTGAGTATGTTCCCGCGCCGAATCGAACCCGGAACGGGGCTCGTCTTGTTATCGGCGAATTCGCGTTACAGGATTTGTGCGATGAATTACTCCGTCACCCCGCAATCGCGGGAATTACTGCCGAAAAGCGCGCGGGGATTTGCTCGATTTTTTTCGCCTTTCTCGGTGGCGCCGTTACTTCACCAATTCGTCGAGGGTGTTGCGCGAAGTTTCCGTTCGGGAAACGGTAGCTAAGGATAACACGAATGTTGATACGCTTTTTAAATATTTCGCCGTCCTTTTGACGGGGATAAATTTGATTGAACGGTGTTTAAGTCGGCGCAAACTTTACCCCGGCGAACTGTATTCGGACGCTATTTGTCGATACAAAATCGTCGGTTAAAGGATTAATTTCGAATTTGCACTTTCCATCGACGGGAGCGCGTTGAACTGCTGCCAGAACTGATTACGTTGTAAGCAGGATTACGTGGGAAATAAATGAATAAATTAAATTTTCTTGTCGTTGCGATTTTTTCGGCTATCTTGATGCAAGCTGGAAGGTCGTAAGAAATCTTGTCCTGATCACGTCCTGACAAAGAGTGCTGATTAAATCCTGACATGATTTTGAAGAGCTGATAAGGTCATCAAAATCTGATCAAGATTACGTCAGAAACGACACTATTTTCGGTGGACTTTTTACCCTATTTTACGAATACCCCAGATTAAATTTAGTTTAATACCTTTTTCGTTACGAAAGACAGAGAAGTTGTTTGATGAACTTTTTGTCTTCGGCGTTTAGACGGGGCTCAGTGTAAAAGGGCTTTCAAATTTTCTTCAAATCATAAAAGTTTTAGACTTTAAATATGACTTACTGTTTTGTTATTACACCTGATTTTCGCGATTTCGTTTTCGACATATTCTTGAACGAGACCTAAACATTACGTTATTTTTGTAATTTTCAAATGCAATTATAATGTTTCCAAATACACCTTTTTAAGTATGCATCTTGTCAGAATACAAGTAGCACAAGTTTTTTCCGGGTAAAATCTGCACTTCTCCAACGTCGTGTGTTTCTGTCCGGAGTTTTAATTGCGACAATGTTTTCTCCCCTGCAAATTGCGGTAAAAGTATACGGTGTTAATTATTTAAGTATCTAATGTAGAATTAGAATGAATGTTTCTCAAGGCGTACATTCCAGGAATATTATCCTATTTTTCAAGAAAAGTTCGAACATTGAAACTTCTTTTACTGCCGTTACGCGTTTTCTTGTTGAATTTTAACTCGACATAATGCGTTTTACATGTCAACACGACTTCCATTCGACGTTCCTTCCATTCTCGTACCAATGATAATTGTAATATTGTCTTCAGTATCTAATTTCCTTCAAACTATCAACATATTCACGTAAATAAAAACTTCGAGAAAATACATAAATCAATCTAAAAATAGACTTCCATTCAACAATAATTGTATCTGACTTCGAAAATTGTCATTCATCTCTTAGTAAGTGTCACATTAACCAATTTGTATGACACTGATACAATCGTGATATAATACACCCTACTTGTCACTGTAACTCCGCACTTGAATTTGAGCAACGCGATATATCTAAACTCTGCTTCGACCTGCATTCACATCTGAATTGACCATACTAATTAAAATAAGGCAGAAGGCGTTTCATGGGATTTGTAGTCAAATAGGCGTGCAGTAACAAAATTACAAGGAGCCAGCTGCCGAAAGCAAAAGTTTGAATGGTCCGATTTTGGGCCGTCGCCGAAACACAGATAAGCTCAAGCGTGCTTTTCGAATCAAATTAACTTCATCTCAAATGTACATTCGCCGGGCCCTCGCTTATGAACGCGTACACAAGGGAAGGTCAAGCAAATAAAGAAGCACGCATCAAAGGATAATAAAAATAACACAACAGCCATAATAATAACACAAAAGTGAGAGAGAAAGCGGCGCACAAAAGATATGAAAGCACGAAAGTAGGTGGAATCCGCGATTTATTTCGACATGACATATTAAAGCGGTGCTCTTTTCGGGGATATACGCTTGCAGCGGCGTCTAAAAAGGCGAAAATAAAAATATCTGCGCGCAACGGTAATTGTGTTCGCATAAAAATAGACGCGTTAGACGGGCCGACACACGCACGGATGACTCCGCCGCGAGTTACATTTACTTAATTACATTTACACCCGGTCATTTCGGTCAACGGAACGCAATTAGCCTGAATTACGAGTGCGATGCGCATTCCGCGATTTATGAAAACGAAGCGGCGCAGTTTTGCGCAACTTTACCGGCAGCGCGATTAACGACGTCCATTCGATTAGCGGGAAATCGCGCCTGCCAGACGACGACCGTTTATCATTATCGCGAAGAAACGCGGTTGCAATGCAAACGAGCGCGTCCATCAGGCCGTTTGGCGACTCGTGCCTTGACCGTCGTCGTTTCCTTCCATCACGATAAACGCAGTCAGCGTCGATTGATAATAAATTACGCCCATAAAGTACCAATAACAGTTGTTACGCCGACGTTTACGACGCGTCGTCCCGGAAGGTTGTGTGTGGGCCAAACTAATCACGGATAACTTGGTGCGACGGTTCGCCAAGTAAATCAAATTTATCTACATTAGCACCATAAAGCGTTCGTGCATCATTTGCGATACCATGATGCGCGCGCGGATCTGCCTTTACAAGTTAGCAGCTATCCGACCTGCAGGAGAACTTGAGTGCTAAAAGATCGGCGCGCACCTGCTCGAAATCAGAACCAATCAGGCGCCCGAATTTCCAATCAAATAAACGATCTAAACGCTTCAAGTTTCCTTCGTGCCAAATTGCATCAAAGCCGACGCCGCATTCAATTTCGCCGTGGCAAATGATATTGTGCGCGCGACCATTCCGCCGATCGTTTATTTAATTGTAACGCGCCGGACATTAGACAAACTTTTCAATTCGATCGGATAAGTCGCGTTTTCGCCGGGATACTGTACATGCCGGGAGTGCGTCGCGAACGAGCGAAAATTTGCGGTCGCTTTTTGTTCCAAGCGACGAGGCTATTGAACCGGACCGGATAATCGCCCGGAAGCAATTTAGAGGGCTGCGGAAAAAATGGATCGTTTGATGGGCTGTCAGGCGGCGTCAAAATTGCGAGCCCACGATTGCCAAAGAGAAACATCAATTAGAAAGAGATCCCTGTTCCGAACGTTCAATCTCCGTACGTTTTTAATCACCGAAAGTGTTTTCGAAAGCGCAGCGGACAAGCTCAAAATGCAAAACGATGAGCCGAAGCGCGAATGAAAGATTTCCGCAGCCGAAAATCCGAATTCAGACGAATTACCGGCCGCAGTAAATTATCACTGACACAGCGGATGACCCGTCATCACCGGTCATCGTTCATAACCATCAATAAAACTCCTTCCGACGGTTTTGTGCCGGTTATTGATCGCGCATTATTACGAAATCGCAATTTAATTCGCATTTATCCCGGCAAAACCGATTAAGCCGGGGCCTTTGAAAAAACGCGATTAGTTAGCGCCCGAATTATATTGGATTTCGTCGGTCGCTGTTTGAGCTGGTCGACAACGCGATCCCCGTGTACGCTATTAAAGTTTCGCATTTGGATCGGATAATCCATTTTTCGTGCGTAAACATGGCCCCGCTGACAGCGCCGGTCCAATTAGTCGCCAAAACAATCCCGTTTACTGGCACGCCTGATCGATTCCCGCGATCTTCGCTGTCGGCCGCGAAGAAGGATGCGCCCCGCTGACCCGTGCCGTACGCCCCAACCAACCGAACCCAGTAATTGCGGCGCGGCGCACGCAATAATCGGCATCGCTGCACGAAAGCTCGGCCGTTTATCTGGCGATAATTGGCCTGATGCATTTTTCATTCACCGTGCCGGCCATTGTCCTCCGAAGACCCTGAATGGCCGCTCGTTTCCATTCAGCTTTCACTCTCCCGCACGTGCGAGACGCGCGACCAAGAATACGCGTGTTCGCGGCCATTTTCCTGTCGTCCGTTGACGATTTTTCGCACGCAGTTTCCGGTTCGGCGGACGAACCGGACCGAGCATCGAGAATAACGCAAACAATGAGCCGTTAAATCAAAGCCCAACGATGCCAGCTCATGCATTAACAGCTCGATTTTGCATGCGCGTTTTCGGCCTGTGTCGCGCTGATGTTGCTTTGGTCTCACTAATTTCGCCAGCCTCGGTTTCAGTTTTTGGCTATCTAATCAAAGCGCACACACCGCAGCACGCCCAGTTTATCTTCGCGATTGTCATTTCTTATCGGCCATTGCTTTCGCTCGATTTTATCGGGCGACTCTATCGCGCGTCGATTTTAAACGAGCAAACGCGAAAGCCGACCTCGATGTGAAAAGCCGCTTCATTGCAACTTTTCGCGTTGGTCGGCCATTGTTTCAGCGATTTACTTTTTCAATCGTAATCAACGGTCGATTTTCGGACCAACGCAAAAACTGATTAATCAAACAAAACGCGAACTCACGGCAAATCGGCCTAAACGCGCGATACCTCCGCGGCGGTCAAACTGGTTGGTCATTTCACGCGCGGAATTAAAGCGAAACATTTTGCTCGCGAACAATGCGACGACAAATTTACAAGTTGGTGGCATAGTGATATCTGACGTGACAGTATTTGTGCATAATTTGCATTCAATTATTTATCGCCGAATTAAATTGCATTTTCCAAACGAATAAACAATTTTCGGACATTTATGAACGCGCGAAATCACAAGGACGCCGCGTCACGTCGCCCGTTAATTTGCGAGCATTTAGCCTGATCCGCTGAATTTAACGAAATCGCAACGGGAATCGTTGATAATCATTTTTGCGGCGCGTGCGAAAAATGCGACACACGGCGCGGCGATTAGCGGCGCCGCGGCGAAATCTTTCCGGGGGCGGGCGGAATCGAAGGAACCGAATAAATTAGTCAAATGAGTTTTGACGGCGCGACGCGCGACTCTTTTTCGCGCCGGTCCGAGACTTCCGGAAATGTCGGGAGATTAATGTCTCGATCGTTATCCTACTTAATGAAGTCGTGTTAAGAAACTCGACTTTGCCGAGGGAAAGAACGCTGGAATCGAATTAGATTAGAATAAAAGCCGAAACGAAAGTTTAGCAAGCTCGGCGAGCTCGAAAGCGCGGGCTATGTAGGTTACAACCTGCGATTACATGCGGACCTTTCATTTATCGTCAAAGTCATTTAGCGCGGCGTACAAAAGCGTTTTACTTAAACCCGCGACTGAAAGGAGCGACTAACTATATTTCGGACGCAAAAATGTATTTAACTTGGAAAGCGGATCGGAAAAAAGGGAGAGGGCGCGGCTCGAATCCGACACTTTTCGTTGCGGCGGTTAAATAAATATTTGCATTAAAAGGGGCGCGCGTTACTTTGACTCCGCGTAATGAGTTTTTAATTCGCGCCAATTCCCGCGCTATTAACACGAATAAATAGCCGTTCGGGTGCTTGTGTCCGCGGTTCCGATTGTCCGCTTAAGCCGCAACAGAAAGTGTTTTGCTCAGCGGACAATTACGAGTTTGCTGGTTGTTGAAGCAAACAGAAAAATTTCTTGCGCCGACAAACATGAAAAAATATTTAAATTTATTAATCTGGCTGGCCCAAGAAACGTATTCATATTGCAAAATCGAATATTCATTTTACAGATACACTACAACTTTTAATGGAATAATCGTAATTCTTTGGTATCTGAATATTTTTTGCAACTTATAGGTAAACTCGTATGTTTTCTCTTTTTCCACTCTAACATTTCTTGTAGTTGAGTCACTTTTTCTCTGCAACAAAGAATATGTTAATAAATAACTGCTCTTGATATAGGCCAGGTATTAATCTCTCTGCGACGTTTTTACTGTTATACAAGGAAATTGAATTTTTTGCTTACGCTTATCGTTGGAAAATATATTGTTTGTGACGGGAAGTGATAACTGATATTATAACTGATCGCTCATGACGCAAATCTAATGTCTCCTGAAAAATACAGTTTTATGCATCGATTACTTTACGATTTTCAAAAGTGACCCGATTCGGCACGTGTGAAATCCCTTTGCCGGATTTTCCACGTCCAATTTAGCCGCTCTCGTCGTCTGGAATTTGTCTGGGCGAGACTATGCAAAAATCTCGGTGTACTTCGGGAACGCAGCGCTTGACGCGGCCATAATCATTTAAATAACGTCCAACGCGGAGTTCGATTTAATTCATTTTCGGCGATTTGGGCCACTTCCAAGTGCAGCGAAATTGAAGACGCAGTCGAAATTGAAACTTCTCCTGTGGCCAATTGACCATTTTCGTGTAACGTGACAGTCTGATTTCGCCGGGAATGCTGCTATTGGAAGAAACTTTCAATCTCCGACCGGACGCTTCCGGTTGATTCTTCGTGAAAAATAATAAACGAAAGGACCTTTGATTCGTAAAGGCTTCACGGCAGGTGCATTTCGGATTTGCTTTTCTCGTTATTCCGAGTCATATTGGTTTTCATGGATTTTCGTTTATGTTCAATTTAACTTCGTTATTCATTCGGTTTTATCGAATCCCTTTTAATGTTCAATTCATTCTGGTCGATTATCTTTGAAAAAATCGATACTCGGGACGCAAGCCCGTTGTCTCTAAACACAAAATCCCCGATATTTCCGCCTTATCTCTCCGGTTCTTGAGACCGCGCGAGACTAATTTTCGAAACTCACTACACCTGATTCTCGCGCTTTAAAACAACTCTCCTATCCCCCGGCAACCCTTGACGTCGCCCAGTCTTTATGATATCCGAATTTGCAATAACAGTTTAAAAGTCACATCCAGCAAGTGTACAGTACCCCTCGGTGCAGTTTATCGACAAAAAGTGACCTTCGTCGAGAGCCTTAAACAAACATGTCCAAACGCCGGCACCATAAACGCGGAATATAAATCCCGCATCCCCATGGGACGAGTCGCGCCCGCCATCTATCATCCGTTTTTCAATCGTTGGTAGCGTTCGCCGTTTCTGGCCGTTTTGTCGACGACTTTATTGGCGTTCTCGGCAGTAGCATCTATAAAGTTTGTCGTTATATCCTTTGTTCCAAACAATATCGAAGTAGTCGTGCGCCGGCACCCGCGGGCGATGGCTTAAACAGCTACGAAAGTAATGTGGCTTCCGCTCGGGGCGAACCATCTTAGCTGCGGCAGCGTCGTGAGAGGTCCGGCGAATAGTTGCCGAGCTGTTCCACATGTCAAGGACCGTGTCACCTGTTTAATCCGAACCAAGCTCGAGTCCTGATAGTCATTTTGCGTAACTCGAATGGTCGCCCGAAGCGTCATGTCATTACCGACAAAGCCGCGACCTTTTCGGGTGTCACGTTTTTTAACCCCGAGTGACCCACTTCGGTCGCCGGACGCGACAATCGACTGCCCCGAACTTATATAATGTATCGAGCATCCAGTTGTCGGACGAAAAACAATTTCCGCGGAAAATTGATGGTATAAGTTTCATATGAATGGAATGAGAGCAAAAAGAAGGTAATAAAAGTATTGCCATTGGAAGCATTTTTCAATCTCCGACGCTTCCGCTCGGCCTTTCGCGGAAAATAATAAACGAAAGGACCTCTGATTCGCGTGCGCGCTACCTCGCAGTTGCTTCTTCCCCACTTGATACTGTTTCGGATAGTTGCTTAGTTATCTTCGACTCCGGCATGCTGATGTGTAGAGCAATCAAATCAAACCGACATTTCATTGTGTGCATTACGCGCAACACCGCAAACACCTCGCATGGGAATACCATTTCCGAACATTTTTCAGACGAAACAGACCCGATCGTCGGGAAACAGATCCGAAAGCGTCAGAGTCGTCTTTGTTCACGGTTTTCAGATCTCCCCATCGCAATACAGTTTCGATCTCGATGTTCCAGTTACCGTTTGTTAAAACCGTATCGAATTCAAGAAAAGACCAACGGAGGTCTGATTCAACGACTAACCGTCCTCCACACAAAATGTGGCCCACCGACCACATTTTGCGTGGCCAACTTATGGATCTTTCGAACCATGGTATGACCTACATATAGTTCTCGTGGAATAGTATGGGTTATGCAACTCATGAGTTAACTATAAGATTTTTCGCTTTCCCATAAATGGGCCATATCAGGAGACACCTCTGGCCTACAGGATGGCTCATAGGATGGGCCACTTATGGCCTATAGGATGGCTCATAGTAAGGTTCATAGGATGGACCACCTACGGCTCATAGGATGGACCAGGATGGGCTACCTATGTTCATAGGATGAACCCTCTATAGCTCAGGATGGCCCATATAAAATGTAGCCCATAGGTTATCCCATGGACAATTTTGTTTCGCGGGCTAATCTTTAAGAATGCAACAGCGATAAACCACAATTCCGGTAGCTCGTCTTAATCTCCGAACCTTATCGCGAATATGGTGGGAATACCTGCAAACTAATTCCCGGATTAGCATAGAAAGCATTACGCGTCCCGAAATGAAACTGGTGCCCGGTGTTTAAACGCGCATTGTTGTTGATTTTTCGCAGGCTTAATTTTCACGCCGTTTTTGTGCAATTGCACGTCTCGTTCGGCAGTCTGGTTGAGATGCAGATTGCGCGCTTCGAGCGGCAGACGCCTTTGGCTGCGAGGCTCGCTCGCCCGGGCTGCCGGGCATCCCTTCATTTCGTCGCCGGGATCCTTTGTGCCGAGAAAAAGAGGCTGCACGAGCCCGCGTATCCTTAATCCTGCTCGATCGCGCGAACACAACGTCTAACAACGTCAAGTCGCTGGAATAATGGCGTCAGTAATCGCCATCGGGACCCGGCCTTTATTTCGGCGGTGTAATTATGGCAAGCAGGAGGATTTAATTGTCTTTCGGACGGGCTCAATTTTTTAGCCGATACGCCGTAGCAGCGGAGTTGATGTCCTGAGAAATATTCATTCGTGTTGCCATCCATGTTTCAGCGTCGGAATGCAAACGAGGGTGACTTAGCACGAGGGCAATTCCGCGGTGAAAAATGTCGCTGCAGTAAGGCGGCAGCGGTAATTCGATCGCGGCTTGACGCTTGTGAGAGGTGATATGGTAATTAGCGCTCGTTCCAGGTCTAATTGAATTATGAGTCGAAACGCTGGTCGTTGACTCCCAGTCAATCGATTCGGGGCTCGGCGCTCCTCGTCGCTATTGGGGTTTGTATGACTTGCGAAAGACGAACTGTCTTGGCTGCCGCGGGATCTGGCTGATTTAATATTGTCCCATTTGACAACCAATCAGCAGTGATTCCGGTGATCGCGGCGAATCATGGTTGCGGGATTATGTTTACCTCTTCCGCGTTTTCTAGTCCAACTATCCGATTTATCGGACTCCGCAAGATCGAATTTGATAAGTAAACTATCGAATTCGCGTCGGGTTAGTTGCATAACAAGTAGAACTTTGCGATCCGCAACTATGGCTCTGAAAGGAGAAAGTATTTAGATTTGATTACGATCAAATAGATCGTCAGTTCGAAAAAGCGCCGCTACTTTTTGACTCTTTTACGGCCTATTCCGGTCGTCGTTTCACGTTATCGCCGCCGTTTATATTTTTCTCCGATTCATTTATCCAGCAACTGCTAAAAAACCAACACTTGCGACACTCAACCGAATCAACTTGAACCATTCGCTTTCGCCGCAATCATCCACCTCATTTTGCCGACAGGTAAATCCGTTCTTCCGGCGACGGCTCGAGCAATTCAGTTGTTATTTTCCAACTCATTATTTTCCATTTTCCATCTTATCTTACATCCTCCGCAGACGCAATCCCTGCAACACAATCGCGTCATCATCGACTGCGCTGACAACTCCGCGGCGAATAATTCGACGTTCGCGCGACTCGACATCCGGAGCAGACGTCTTATCGACTCGGTTCGATCGCGTTTGTCGCGACACATCGCCCGGCGAAGCTCGTCCATTTGTCTCGCCCTTTATTCGGCAGCTTCGGGCGTCACTCGCAAGCGAAACAATTCCGCGCGCGAAAGCCGCCCTGTCTCGTTTGGCAACGATTTACCGAACCTCTTCGCGCCGTCTTATCGGCTTATTATCAGCCCCGGCAAAGTTACGCGCGAAAAGCCCGGACCGCGCGATTTTGAATATTCATGTGATATTTCAGCGACGTCATGGGCCCGATGGTTCCTACATTATAATAATATTGAGAAAATTTCCATCGCACAGGCGGCCGGCTGAAACGTGGAAATCCATCAAAGGCCGCGATGGATCCTTCAAATACGCCCCTTCTTATCTTGCCTTCCTTTCCCGGAACAAGAAATTGACTGCATAATGAATACCGCTTGGTGAAGCGTTAAGTCATTTAAATATCACTATTTAAATATAAGGACGTTCGCGGTCCCCTTCTATTTGTCTTCCTTTCCCCGGAGAGACCCTCGCAAAGAAACAGTTTATCTCCGACCATTGTTCCATTACCCCTTTATCCGGATCGGCCTCGCGAACAGCTCGTTGTAACAATATTAACTTACGTCAACTATTCTTTTAATGCCGCATTACTCGCGGATCAAGTTCAGGTAAAAATAGCCACCGATCCCGTTCATTAACCCCTTAAGTGGCAAGATCTTTTTCCAACGAGGCAAACAGTTAAGGCAATGACATCCTTGCAGCGGTACGTAACTCTGTCAAGCCCGGAGTTCCGGAGCGTAATGACAAACTTTACGGTAATTGGGTCGGCGCGCTTTTTGATGGCCGCCCTTTGCCGCGATCGAACGCTGTTTGCAATTCATTCGGCCGCACGGCGAAATTGAAGTTTGCGCAGTCTTCTTTGCGAAATGAAAAAGCGCCGAAAGCAACAGTAGTGGCAATCACAATGCCGTTAATATTGATTGACCGGGTGTAATCTAAGAAGCCCTCGAACAAAGTTGCCATCGGCTGTGACGAGCGAAAAAAGCGAGGGCGAAACTCGATGCCCCCAAAACCTACGCCTTTTGAACCGCCTCTCAATTCCTGCTGGCGCCAGTGTAACCTTATTTCGTCATACAATTTCGATAATCATCGACAGCGGTACTTAAAATGAGCGCGATTCGAGTAGATGGCGAATGCACTTGAATGAAGCTCATTAATCTTGAAGCGAGTTTGCGGAACTTGAGCATAATAGACGCGTTAAATGTTGCAACGAGCTAATTATACATGGCGAGGTACATCGACGTAGATATAGAGTTTCGCAATATGTCAAACCGAATCGATAAACGCGACAGCGCCGCCCGATTTCGACTTTGCGTTACAATGCAAAGACTGTTAAAGTAACCGCATGCTTACCTTGTGCCAGCAACAGGTGCATGCACGTCACTTTCGTCTTCGCAATGCCATTTTGTTCTTCCGCCTCTTATCCTTATATGCAATCTTTCGTCGCGGGCGGCGACACGTCGCGAACAGCGCTCGATATATTCGGCGCCGTTTCGCTGGCCGAAACTTCGCCGCCACTTTGCGGCGCGAAACGCAGCTGCAAATTAAACGCGCAAAACGTCCCAAGCCGTGACATATTCGGGCCGTTTCTCCGGCACGCCCCGAGGCGGCGCTGCGATGAGATTAAATTTTCGAGCGATTTTCCGTTTTTCGTTCGGGCTAAATAACTGGCAATAAACAAATAACTCGTTTCGCAATATCGCGGGTTAATGATGAAGGGAAATTCGATGAAAATTGTTTTCGCGCTTCGCGGGTAATAATAATTCCGCGGATCGAAACTCCGTTCTTTCGGCGCCGAAACGCAATTATCGACGGAAAAATGCGAGTCATAAAAACTGCTGCAAATTCAACGATGCCGGTATCGCTCGCGATAAACATACGCGCGTTCTGTCTTCGTGAAACAGAACGGGGCTTTATGCGCGATGTAAGAACGTCGCCGGTGTGCGTGTGCAATCGCGTACGTGTGTCGGTAGCTATGACGTCGCGCGAAAGATGCTTTTCTCGCGTGCCACTACAAGCCCGCCATTACTTCACGTTACTATATGTCAGCGCGCTCGTGCACCTGATGTCCGTATCTTGGCAATTTTTATTATATTTTTGTCTGTGAAAAAACGTGTAAGACCTCCGAAATTCGGGCTATCCTTTTACGACCCTCTTCTTTGCCCCGCCGTTGCGTTTTTGCTCGCGCCCACCCCCTTCACGTGATTTATCCACAAACTCGCGCGGAGAAAAAAAAGGGAAAAACCGGTGTTCGCACTGAAATATACATTGCGGAAAGCAATACCGTTGATTCAACAATGAAACCGCAAGCAACAAAATCCAGCCGGAAATTGATCGTTATTTGATAACGTGTTTGTATTATTTATCGGCCGAAAAAGGACGCAACATCGTACTTCGTATTACGTTTTCATGTAATGAAACCTTTTTCGCTTTCGTCGCAGCGAGTGCTCCTCGAACGCTCCAGTTCAAATAACTTGGCGAGGAATTTCTAACGTCAAATTTCACGGCATTCCGCGAGCACTTGTATTTTCTCAGCCGCGTGAGTCTGTAAATTATATTTCGCTGGAAGGTATGCTACGCGTGATGGAAAGTCGTCTTGTTATCATTGAAATCGCATATCGCGATCGTCGCTTCTGTCGCTGTATTGTGCCATGTGCGTGACATCCCTCGGAATATTTAATTCGTTTTTAATTGCACAAAAGGCGGAAACCTGCTCCGAGAATGACTACCGATCAGAAACACCCCTCGAAGAATGGTTCCAAGTTGTTTATTACATTCAAAGAAAAATTTCGTATTCCCAATTGTTAAATGGTTATTTTAGCAGACAACCAGAAAATGTAGTTACAGTAACTATTAAATTTACTGTTACTATAATAAAAAATGGTTACGGGAATAATGTAAATGGTTAGGACAACCATAAAAACTGGTCAGGATGACCATAAAAATGTTTAGGATAACCTTAAAAAATGGTCATTTTTTGATAGTTGGTATAATTATTTTAATAGCTGATATAACTTTTTTATATTTGACATGACTACTTTCAATGGTTGATAACAAATTTAATTGGTTTACCATTAAATTTGTTTATTTTTTTACAGTTGATGTGACTATTTTTAATAGTTTGGGCTACAACAAAATATGGTTCCCTGAACATTATGTATGGTCCAAGTAACTATAAATTTTGACCGACGCCTGAACTAACCATAAAAGTAGTTGTTCTACAAAACAACTATTATCTTATCAGTGCAACAAAAAATGGTTTTTCCAACCAATTTTTTTCGGCAACCATTTGTTCATGGTTGTGAATAAATGGTTGCATTTGTTCACACAAATTGTGAACTAATTGCTTTTTCTCAGTCTAGCCCTTCATGGTAAGAACCCACGTAGTCCGCAATACCGCATTGCACCACTCGGAAACCCACCATGGCGTGACACCCAAAAATAGAAAAAAAATTATGCGCAATCGAATCGACCAATCCCCGACAATGATCGCACAAAATGACAAAGGTCGTTCAAGTAAAGTGATTAATTGTCCGCGTTGCGCATGAAACGAATTTGATTGCAATTAATCCGCAAGTGCGGCGGACGTCACGGTGTGCGGTTCTGGCGCGCTGTTATCAATTACGCGTCACGCGCCGCGCCATCATCGACAAATGGCGGTTTGTTAATAAAAATAAATAGCCCGAATGATCACGTTCCCCGTTAATGGCCGCGCAGCCAAACTTGGCAGCGATTTACGCGCGACGCCGGTGATTTGGCGATCGCGTTCGCCCGGCCACGGGCGACAATATAGCGCGACGCCGGGGCGCAAGTCGATTGCTGTTCAGTCGAGTGTGCATAACAAATGTCGCGGATGACCCTCCACCCGGGCGCCCGGGATTAATCCCCCGGTTCTTTCGGCTGTCGTTTTATCCGACGGTATTGATCCTAATGTCGCCGTCAGCGTGCTCCCCACGAATTAGGGTGAAGACGCCTGCTGGAATATGCGATGTTCAGCGTCATCCTGAAATCCTTATCTGGAAAAATGCTCTTGGCACGAACCCGCGATGTGTTATAGAAAATTAAGGCAATTTTCCGTCGCGCATTCTCCGAATTTTCCTCGTGTCGATGCAAATTTTCGCGTTATTTTTTCCACGACATTCCCGACGTCTTTTACACGTCGTCATATTGTTTTTCATTCGCGGCATTCCAGGGGAGAACGACTTGACGGTTTTTGGGGGATTAGGAAATTGAGGGGCGCAGTTCGGAGGATCGTGTTCGATTAGGCGGGGGGATTATGCATTGGACGAATTATTTCAAAGGCGACGGCACACGACGAAGTGAGCTGACGGGAATAATTAATGGAATGTCTTAGGGTGATCTCTAATTCAATGGTACGATTTCTGAATTTCAAATGCGGACTCTTTTAAAGTTCATTTGAATAGTTTCGAACGAGAAAAGTTTCTTGTAAAGGTTTACCTGCTGTTTCGTGTACGTGACTTCCGGCAATAACGAGCATTGCTGGGTAGCTTCAGTTTTTTATGGTCATAAGATACAGATTTCGATTATAAATAATGGCGTTACAATACGCAGAAAAATAATATAATCACACGCTTTATATTGTTTCCTACTGAAATGGTTTGTTTCTCTGTTATTACCGGAAGATTCTTGTTAACTAGTAATGTTTTGTAAACACAGTTTTTGTCTTATCAGTTTTTGCCAATAAGCACTTACGGGATAAAGATTATTAAACAACGAATGCAATATTCAACTCAAGTTTTTTGTTTTTGAAGATGTTTTTTTGTTAATTTAATTTATTGTTTGTAATGAAGGCGATTTTCCATTTATCTAATTCCATTTATTTGTTAATTAAGAAAACTTGATATTGGAATCAAACACTTTGTCAATTTTGAATAAAACATTTTATTCAAATTTGCGTACAATTCATTTTTTAAACAAATATTTATCTTTTCTATACCGACATACTGTTTGTGTAAACAAGTTTGTGTTTTAAAGCAAAATAAACGTTAACTAAGAACATTGTTCGGATAGTTGATTCCTCCGCTTAATAAACTACGCTAAAATGGGATCCTCGGCAATTAAATTACCGCCGCGCTAATCATTTTATGGAGCTTACGATCTGTCTTATATTTTTCCGCGATTAAATGTCGGTTTGCAATATTTCTCACGCGAAATTGCAAAATCTGTCTCGCAAACAAAACTGTTCTTCCATGCGTGATCGACTAGGTTCATACGCTCATAATCGAACAGATCGAGAAACATATTGCAAAATGTTAATTATTCGTTCGCAACGAGCATCGTGTTCGATTTAAATTGAATCGCCCCGTTAATCCTTTATTTTCCCCACTTCCCGTCTTTTCGTCATAATCAGATTTATTTTATGGACATTATTTATTCCAAGCTGTTTAATTACACTACAATTTGAAGGTTACATTCCAAATTTGCCATCGCGGTCATAACTCTCGCATCCAACATATTTTTTTCCACTCTGTTATTCCATTTTTAATCCGCTTCTCTAATACGAGTAATAACATTTATCTCGCGCTCAAAAGTTACGCAATCGTTGTCTCTGTCAAACCCAGCACTTGAGAATTATAATAGCGCAAAATCTGCTGAATGTGTTACTAAATCCGCGAAACCCTTCGGTTAAGTATTCCGGGTACAGTGATGCTGCAGTACATTAAGCCGTACTTCTGCCGGCGTGCGAATTGTGTTTTTCAAAAATTAACCCAACTGAAAACATTTCATCCTTTTTTTTCGTTCCGCATATTTCATAAATGAATAATTTGCAGCCGTGACGTGTAACAGGATTCACTCCATTTTCGAATACAGCTCGCCAAAGCGAAATCCACTCCGACCCAAGTGTGCAGCGTCAAACATGGCCGGTCGTTTCATTCGAATCGGTATTTAGTGACTTTTCCCGGACAAGTGAATTACGCCGTCGCGTCGCGCAAAAAAGCAGGAACCGCGCGTCATTCGCGCCAACATAATAATCTTCGGCATGATGCACAAATCGAATGTATTCGCGAAGTGTTAAAACGCGGCTGACCTTAAAGTTTGCGCGACCGATTTCGATTCCCGGTACACTGGTGTATCTGAAATTTCATTCGAAATACTTATTTCGTAATCCGACGACAAACAAGCTTCGAAGGCAAACTGCAGGCATACTTCGGGTTTTAATTCGCAATGCCCCCGGGGTGCAAAGTTTCGCGGTTTAACAGTCCGGCAAGATGCGGCCGAAAGTTTTATTAGAAGTCAACAAAACGCCGGCAACTGTTGCTGCGAATTTCGGCCGTTTCTGTCGGCGACGAAATTATGCGCGCAAGTTAATACGCTCATTACCGAGCTTTTGTGCGCGCGACCTCATTTGCGTTCGCGTTACACTCCAATAGGCTTCACACCCAACTTCCAAACAACTTTTTAGCGGTTCCTGTCGGCGGATCGTCGAGTCATCGACCCGAATGGAGTTATTTTTCAAGTGTTCTGGCGCGATTTTGGTTTCGGTGTAACGAGGGTCGGGGTGTAAGAGTGCCTTTGGGTTTGAAATAGAAAATGTGAGGTGTGAAGCGGGTTGGTATGTGACCTGAAGTTCTACATTTTATGGCGAAATTCTACGTCAAAGACTAAAATGCTATGTTAGGTGGAGTGAGTTTCGAGAGGGTTTTCCCTTTAGTGCAAAGTGTGCTGGAAAAAGTCCGAAAGTGCTTTCGCGAAAAACTCAAATATTCCGAAAATGTGATTAAATCTTCAGAAACATCCCAGGAATGTACCAAAAGTATTTGAGAGTACTTAAGTCTAGTAAACGTTACATCTAGTAACCGTTGTAACTTTAACATTTCAAAACACACAAGAAAGATTAACATTCATGGTTCACAATCACTTTTGAAACGTTTTCATTAATCCTGGTTTGGCAATTCGCTGTCGCAGTTTCTTTTACAACCGCTTATCCAACAGTAACGAACTCTCTCTACAATCAATTTTGCTCACCACAGCAACGTTTTTTAAAATTAATCTTGAGTCTAAAAAGCGCTCTCGTTATCCGCTACTCGTGTGAAAAAGAATGTCTGAAAATGTCGGCAAAGTTCTGCAAAATTATACTGTAAATTTATTTAAATAATTACGAAAATTCGTAATTATTCGTAATTATTGATCATTTATTTAAATAAGAAATTCGACAAATCCTCAATGTCTGATCTTTTCTGCCGAATTATGTAGACGAGGATACAGTTTTTCAACAACATGCAATTGCGGATTCAAATGGCAACCATATTTAGCACTATGCGCCGCGAGTATCAGGATAATCTATCCTTTTTGTCCTGCACTCCAACATTTTTGCTAATTCCCTCATTCCAAGAACATTTCAAGAACGTAGTAATGCAACAGAAAAATTCTCAGCCAGTACGAAAGTTCACATAAATTATATGCCGAAATAGATGTCTCCGACGAATAGTCTTCGTACACTGCAAAAAGACATGTCTTATTTTAAAACACTTCCGTTTCAATTTTTAAAACGTTAGGAGTGTTTTCCGTTATAAAATTTAAAACACCTGAAAACGTTTTAAAAATGGGACAAAAGTGTTTTAAAATAAGACACCTGTTTTTACAGTGTGCATCTCTAAAATTACTCCGACTTTTTCCGCAACGTACCATCCACTTTTCAATAATTTGTCGGCGATAAATAAACATTTGTCGACACAACCGCGTTCCTTTTTTCCGCCACTTTGCCTTTAAATATTGAGCCGATTTTCGCGACCAATTCAACCAAAGATACCGCCGAAAGTAGGGGCATTTAAAATATATATATACATATATATAACTCGCGAATTTAAGAGACGTCGAACTCGGCTAATTAAAAAGTCGCGTGCAACCTCGTTAAGGTCGCGGGAAATTGATCGCCGAAAGATCGCGTATCGGTCGAAGTTGGCCGCGGCGTCTCGGCTTTTTTTCTTGGCGGCGCACTTTGATCCGTTTTTCATAAGCGCGGAGCCCTCGCGCCGGCATCGTTTAATTAACGCGCGCGGCCTCTCGTGGCGCTCCTTTTTTCGCGTCCCTTTTTTAATAAATACTCGGCGTATCTCTTGATATAATTTATGATTCGTCAAAGTCAACAGAACGAAATGGATGACGGCACAAAGATTGTCGCTGAAATATCATTTCGCGAGGCGAAAGGCGTAGCTTTCATAATTAAAGGATGACAAATTATTTATCCAACTTTACGTCGCGCCGTTGATTATGGCACAGCTCACCGCCGAAGCTGCGACTTCAATCACACGGAAACGCGCGACACCAATCCGGGCGCAAATATTTGAATGTCTATTAAATTATTTTACTTGGCGGACTTTACACACGCAGAGCCGCGGCCCTTATTAAATTTGCGCGCCTCGCTTATTCTCGGCTTTGAGAAAGATTCAATTAAGATTCTTAAAACGGGACAAAATAGCCGAGAGTAATTCTGTCTCGGCAGACCGGGTCGCGGACGAACGGCTGATGTCTTTATTTTGGGGCCGACGAGTTTGCTGAGTGTAAGCGATGGCTGGATTTGAAATGGGATAGGCAAGCGGGGTTTTCCGTGGCGAAACGTCTTGAGATAAAATCTGAAATGGAATAGGAGTTTGATGGTTGGTGTTTGGAGGAGTAGGTGGCGTTCGATGCACCGTAAAATGGGAGGTGTGAAATTACAGAACATGTTGTGTAATCTGGTTGCACGGAACGTGTGGAATATTGTACGTTTGAATAAAATTGCAGTTAGAAGTGGCATTTTTTGTGGAAATTTTTGTAGAATTACAATTGCACTACAAAAAGAAGTGTCTTCTTGCAAGACAGTTTTTCAGGATACCACAAACGTCTTGAAATGAGATGTTTTTACGAAATAGACTCTGATAAAGTGTCTAAACGTGTTGAAATAACACACTTGTTTTTCCCGTGTTCTTAAAGAGACCAGAAAGAATGTATCGTCTACTCGCAGGGAATTATCCGAGTTAAAACACATAAATATATTTATTTGGATGAGATGAATCTACCAACTAATTTTGCCAATTTTTTACAATGTATATTTCAGATAAGTATCGATATTTTGTCAGCGTAACGAAAAATGCTATTATTTAATAATTAAATATCAACATTGATTTGACCCACTTTCCTGTGAAAATTAATTAATTTTGAATTCTAACCTCAATCCTGTGACATGTCAAATGATTAGGATAACTGTGTGAAGTAATCAACAAAATTTTGATAGAATCAACCAAATTCTTTTGCTGACCAAATAATAACAAAATTCTTTAGTTTAACCAAATATTTCCCTGCGTGACACAAGAACAATTATTATTAGTACAAGTATGATATTCAGCTTAGCATTATTTTATTCTATGAACTCCCTTTCTTTACGGTATGGTTCCCACAGGACTACCCCAGTTTCGTTTCAAATCAGAACCTTTATAAGCCAGTGTCTATTGACATTGTTGGGTTAATCAAGTTTGAATAATCAGGGATAGATAATTAGATAATAACAAGGATGGGATCAATTTCATGATTATCAGTGCGTCAATACATATGTGTGTTAACAAGTATAAATTCGTCCCCCAGACTTGTAAAGGGTGGTTGGGGAATAAAGTAGTGATTACAAATTATATCCAAGCTCTCTTATGCACTCTTAAAAATATCAATTCCACAAGAGGAATGACTTCTTGTTGAAATTCATTTTGTGGTAGTCATATTATGTCTAAAACAATGCACGAGTTGTTCAAGACAACAGCTAATTCGTTGCCATGTAAACTTAAATTCTATTTGAAGAAAAATTAAAAAGGCTGACCGAACACGAATCCGGCTGTCACAGGAGGATTTTCCCTCCCAATAAGCGATGCCGGGGATGCTGGTAGGTGGCGCGCAGGCGCGCGTGTGCGTCTGTAGTTCCTAACCTCAATAACTTGCTGTCATTTCCTGCGTTGGCACAATCATTCGTGATCATTTGTGATGAGAAGAGAATCAACGCGTGGCGCCATGAATTCCTCCTGTGACAGGAGGAATCGATGGAAGTAGATTTTCTTTTTTGTAGAAATAGAAATCTTCATGGCAAAATATTGACAAGATTTTCCACCTTTGATAGCCAGATTCAAGTTGGTCTAAGCGGATCTTTTTAAGAGGGTACATATTGTTCTAACTATGTTTCTTGTACTATTTTTCTACCTTGTCAAAGTGTCTACTAAGTGTCCACTCTGCCAAAATATTTCAAAATGAGATATTTGTCGTATTCTTCTCCATGAATTCCTGGTAAAAATAGAAATATATTAGAAATATATTTTCCTATGCGACCATATATCCCTACTTTCACTAGGGATTTCCGGTGTCTTTCGCCCCCGCTGAAGAGCGAAAACCGACCATCAATTCGCCGCGACCGTACAGCCAAAGCCATTCCCCTACACCCCGAAAAATGTCCGTTCGTTTTCGTCCGGGCGTTTCTCGAAGCGTTTGGGAAAATCGCGGCGCGGCCGGCAGTTATCTACTCCGTTCGAGCGGCTTTCGTCGCCGTCAGCCGGTGACAAAGCATGACTGTAGTCCGTGTGTTACAGGTGAGCGCGTGTGCCGTTCTCAGGGCGGTATTGATTGACGGGCAACCAGTGGAATAACTCGCGAAAGAGTCCAAAGGCAGCGAGGCGAGCTCGCTCGAGTGTTTCCGGGCCCCGTCGGACGCGGCTCCGTATGTTCCCGGGAAGCACGCCGGCCGACATGACGTCCTGAGTCCGAAGCCGGCCCGAACACTCGCACTTGTTTCGCACTGCACGAGCAGCCGCACCAATCAGCTCACAGCTAGCCGTACGAACAACAGCCAGCAATATGTCGCTGCTTAAATCCACCAGCGATATCATCGGCTTTCTGCTGCTCTCGGTGATCGCAATCTTCGAGGGCCTCGCGAGGATGTTAGTGCCCAAGAAGTACCGGATGAAAAGTGTTTCCGGTGAAATCGCCCTCGTGACCGGAGGGGGTGGCGGTCTCGGCCGACTCATCTCGCTCAGGCTTGCCAACCTTGGTGCCATTGTCGTCGTTTGGGATATCAACGAACAGGGTAAGCAGTTAACAATTATTCGATCGTATGAAAACTAGACTCTTTAGATCGGTTCTGGGCGGAGCAAAAGTATCCACCCTGATAGCCAAGGGTTTTGCAAACGATTTACGTATTGTTTGCATACATCTAACTAAGTATTGTCAAGCTATATTTACATAAATCCTTTACAGATTTTCAAATTAATGTTTCACAGTGATATTATTAACTAAAACTGCTTCCGTTAATATTTTTATATTTTAAAATTGTTATATACAATTTGTGCAAATAATTCATTTTTGTTGAATAAATTAAAAATTTAGTTTTTATGTTTGCCATTCACTTTCAAATTTCCAGTGAATCACATTGTTCGTAAATTGACCAATAATTTCCTAAAGCAGTCTGATTGTCCAATTATTGGTTGTTTTTTTGTCCAATTTCAGGTTAATTCAATTTTTGGTTCACTGGGTGGCGAAGTCAGGTGTGGTGGTCATTAAGAGGAGGACAAACTCGATTGTCAACTCCATATATGTCGGTAATATAGAAATGTTCCTTTTCGCTGAATTTGTCTGTTTTTTATTTGTCTGCCTTTATTTATGAGAAGTCCGTGGTTTGTTA
>JABFPB010000236.1:0-47062 GCA_022817645.1 Ceratoteleas bidentatus
CACCATTGCTTTGCTTAGAGAGCTAGAGAGTTTTAATGCTTACCAGGGTGTCGACGAAGAGAGTATGCTTAGTCAGTCAATATTGAAATTCACAGCAAGGTCAGAAGAAGTAACTTTAGGATCACAGAAAACTTATGAATGTTGCTCTATGTCCTCAGACTATGGATGGTTTGCGAGAAAAAATTCAGATTAAACAAGTTTTAGTTGTGGAATTTGAAGAAATTTTCTAAAATTATTTTCATTAATTATGATGACATGTATTTTATTAACGAATCAGTTAAGACAAGTTTGAACTCGTGACCTTGGATGGAGAAATGTATAAAACCACTTTGTCTGAGGTTTGTCCAAGTCTTTAAGGGTATATCTTAAATACTTATTAAAAACGTCTCTTTTAGTTATAGAGTTGTTTGAATGAATTTAAATTAGAACTTCTAAAGGAGTATGTTGAAAGTAACTACTTTTGTCTAGAGGTTATACTTAGAGATTTCTGAATCGTGGGTCGGGGATTCGAATCCTGGTTACGTCAATAAAGTTTTTTATAAATTTCCCCAAGGTTAGAATTTTTCTGCAGATGATTCACAATGTGAGGATTACTGATGAGTTAACTATGAGTTACATGTTAACTGAAGGTAAACTCACTAGTTGTGCATTTCGAAATTGAATTGGGTCATGTAAACAAAATATGTATACAAACGATAGTGTGCAATCAATCATTGGAACAACAAGAACTTCTGGCAGGATATTCTGTAGCTTTTGTGGAACATTTTAGTTGTTTTACTGTTAAGCTTTTTGGAGATAATTGGAACAATTGCAAGATTTCTCCATAAAGTTTAACATTGAAACACTTGGAGTGTTCTGGAACGGCTGCACTATTATACTAATGACAGTATATATTTGCACATCCTCTGAGTATACTGGGGAAATGATATGCTGGGTTGGAAGAATAAACATTTAGGATATTCAGAAATAGTTATTAAATGAGATCTGGATATGGTTGAAATTTGATTTATAAACAAGAAGTTGCAACCTTAAAATTGACCAAAATATAACCTATTAAAAACCTTGTCACACTATACCTAGAATTGAGTAAAAACATTATTATAATCATAATCTTGCTTCAGAGACTAAAACTGCATCAAATTTAGACCTAGACGATTTATACTGGGTTTACATTACATGAGACACAAAAATGTCTCATTTTTCAAGATTACAAAAATGTAATCATTTAAAAAAATGTTTACTTCTAATTCAGCATATTATTTTTTCTAATATATACCAACCAAATTTATTATGGAACTTGAAAATGAGTCCCTTCAAGTCCCTGCAAAAATGTATTGATGGGGAATTAGAATGTGCACAGTCCTCCAAACTCATTAGTGCTGATAAAATAAAGAGGGTAAATTTGCAACATTGATAAGATAAAGATATCGTAAGTTTCTCCAAAGTTTGCAGTACTCGTAAGATAAAGATAGTTTTCTTCCAGTTGTAATTAAAAGGGAAAAAATGTAACATCATTCTTTATCCTGTTAACTTACAAAAAAACGAGAATTATCTACTTCCGAGGAACTTATACTGTACTCATGTTTTCAATATTGAAGAAGATTTTCATCGTTGTAATCATCAATTTGAAGTAGTTAACATAATACCAGTTATACAGTATACTGTGCATATATAATACATATTTGATTATGAAAATATCAAAAGAAAAACCAATCCCAAAAAAGATTTCGTCGCCACCCTGGTTCATTTTTGTTTGTTTTGATGCAAAATCAGCTGACCCATTTTCAAAACTCGGCAGCTATTTTTCGATGAAATGCAGTCTCTGACAAGTACAATTCTCGTGCTAATTCAAAGTTATCTCATTTACAAAGTTCACACATAAACCAAATTAGATAGTTTTCATTATTGCAAACTTTTCTCATATGCATACTGCATCTACTTTCAATGAAATAAAAAAAATGTGTTTACAAAATAATTTAAATATTTTTTACAACCTGAATCCATCAAACTTGCAATTGCAGATAATAAAAATAACATTTTTCTCCAATACAGAGAAAAACTTGTCAGAACTGCATTTCCCATCCAACTCTCACTAAAACATTCATTGACCTATCGAATTCCATTACTTTTTGCACAATGTCCCACCTGAACCAAAAAGCAGTAACGACATTGTGTCAGAACAAATCGGACAAACTTTCGACGAGATTCAATGAATGTTTTAATGGGAAAGTACTCTTTGATTTCGCTCACGCTTGAGAACTCACGTCACTTTGTTCTAACGTGTTGATTTTTTGATTTGCGAGTGTGACACTTTTCACGAGAGCTCACGTTTTCTGTGTGCCAGCAATTTTGTCTTGTCTTTTCTTTGGTTTTCACTCAATTAGATCAATTCGCAACAAAGTCACGTGACACTCTGTCGTACATTTACCGTCATTCTTGGATTGTCCACCAATCAACTGAACATGTCAGTCGTTTGTTGTGCGATTTATACTCGAATTCATTCGTTTAACCCTTCAAGCCATGCGATAGCTTATCTCACGAGCTTCAAATCTGACCTCGTCATTGTTCAAAGTGACTTGGACGAAAACAAAAACAAAAGCAAAAACAAGAGATGCTTCTGAAATGAAGTTCACTATGACAACTCGTTGAAGAACATGTTCACCGGGGAAAATATTATGGTGAAGGTCAAGTGAAGTTTTTAGAAGTTTCAGAATTTTAAATTTTTGGGTTTGAAAAATTGTGTAAATAAAACAAAAACAAGTTTTTGTTCGTGGAATGTAAACAAAATGTAATTGTGGTAAACAAAGAAAATTAACGCAATTGTGGTAAATTATTTCTCGGTAAATTTTACATCAAATTTGAAGAAAGTTTTATATTTTTAAGAAAGCTTCTTTTTTTAATTATTCGTTATTAATAAAAAGAAAATTTATTATATGACAAAAATAAAATATTTACAAACAATTTTCCCAGTGTTCTCACTTTTCTCTGCCGATTTGTCTCACATTAACCGACTTTTTTCACGCGCAAATGACTCGCAAGCTTCGGCATAATCGTGCATGTGTTTTGACGCTGCGCGAACGAATGAGCCACATTTTATAGTGCAAACTGTATGTCTCCTGGCTGGAAGGGTTAACCGCGATTCTATTATTTTATAACGTTATGTCGAGAGAGGATTTTTTTGTAATTATTTTGTTCTTTGCCAAAATTGTGTTACAGAAAAAGATAAAAAAAAACTAAATGAATTACTCAAGGGTAAGTGTAACCGCTTAGAGGATCTGGATTTTTTTGTAATTTGTTAGTTAAAAAGACAATGAAATTGTACCGAAAGGAAAAGGAAAAGGAAATGAAAATTAAACGCACATTTAGAAACTCATTGCTCTGGGGTAAGTCGTACCAGTGACTTAAGTATCATTTCCCCTGGCAGAGGAACGTCTCTTTCAACAATAACACACCTCGGTAGTGAACCTGTAAATAATCCTAATCGTGTTCTTAACGCCAGATCCTGACCGTATCATTTCCGTTTTTTTCTTTCGTATTTATCAACGTGAAAAAAGAATTTTCTACTTAAAAAACCAATTAAAAAATAAAAAACACTATTTTTTAAGAAATAAAAAAATGTTTATCCAAAAAATTTATTTACAAACATTTTATTGGTATTTTTTTGTCATTATTTATATTTACTATCGTATTGAACATAATATAGTTTTTAATGGAAACATCTTTTTTCACATACGTCAGTAACATCATTAACCATCACTTGCCTCTCAATTTGGAATATAAAAACTTCTCATCTGAATCCGTACATTTCCACATTTGCATGGAAATTAATCACGTCATTCTCTTAACGAACCTTACGTTTCACACTCTGACCGTCATTTCGTCTCCCTTGCAAAATTTATAATCGGACGCTGTCGAGCGCAGGAAGTGGAAAGTCGGGACACAGATCCGACACTGTCGCATTTGCGATTTTAAATGAGCAAATCACTGAACATTAATTGTTTAAACAATTTATTATACAATTTAATTGAAAAGTAGTCCTTTTCCCTTATTCTGTTCAAGTCTAAAAAGATAATTTGGATTGTCTTTTCGCAATGCTAATTTCAAGTTTTACTGTTTAAATGTTTAATACGTAATTTTACCAGATCTTGTCTATCATATTTAGTCTTATTTCCTGAATCACCATTGATGTCTGCATGAACATATTGACAATGCAACATAATGAACGTTTGACACTGGAACTATTAATGTGATTATTATTTTTACGTCAAATAGACACTCAAATGGAACAATGTTAGTTAATTTTAGGGTCTCGTTTGAACAAAAGCGTAGAAAAGTAGAGTATGCAATTGAGTTACGTAACACGCAGCTTCATTTATTCGACACTTTATTGAGTGTACAATACCAGCTACACTTTCATGAATTTCAGCATTTTTGTAATGAAAGCAAAGTTTTTATTATTTCATCAAGTTTTTATTTTCTATCAGAACGAAACAATTAACAAAACAATCATTTTATTTGGCAGAAACAGTTTCAATTTTTTTGCTTTAAAATCATTGATTTCACTGCTGGTACGACTTACTGGTTTACGTTTTATATAAACGAAACGTAGCCGTTTTCTGATCCGCTTTCAATATTGGAATTGCATAAATAATTCGTTTATGGATTTCACATAACAAAACGGAAAACAACTCGGCTATATTTTTGTTCAGAAAGTCAGTTTTCCTACAAAACTCAAATACCAACTACACATTGATGTACATCATGTATGAATAGGACCTATATGCATGATTGACGTGAGACCACAAAAACTTGATCTCTTATTCCATTAATGCCAATCAATAATATTCTTGAAACACCATTAGTAACACTTCAAAACAGACTGTTGAAGCATGCTTGCTGACACTCTTCTCCCACAAAATTTAGACAAATGACTCAGATTGATGAAGCTGAACAGTGCGCAGTTTATCACCAGAGACCGGATTTCAGACATTCACAAATGGATTCTTTTTAGTGGAAGAGGTTCAGATTGATGTGTTTGAAATAAGGCAATTGTTTAGTTAGAGTATCCACAAGGCTAGACTTAGAGTATTTTAAACCATTGATCTTTTTATACATTAAAACATGGTATTTTTTACTTTTTGGTCTTCATCGTTGAATTTGGAATGAAAAATCTCTCAATTTGACTGCAAACTCGGCAGAATCTAGAATGTTTTAAAAAGTAGCATTTTTCAAAAAAGAAACTCCAAATTTTTCAAAAATTTGAATTCTTCCAAACATGACTGTCATTTACTCAAATTAAAGGATTTTTAAATTCTAATCCAACGATATAAATAGATTTAAACGGATATAAACAGATGCAACATCTTCAAAAAAAATTGTTAAGTCTTCTCTTCTTCTAACAACGTCTTAAGTCCAACTAGAGTTTATCACAGACCAATACAATTATACACTTCTAAATAAATTTGATCTCCAGATATTTTTTGCTCATATTACAATCTTCTATACAGAATGCGGAATGCTCCAATAACTAATCCAATGTACCCATGGGGAGTCTGCCCTTAACAATAAATCCCTCGTTTCTGCCTGTCACTCGAAGCATGACTAGTCAGTCTCAGACTGCCCCTAATCGTCTTTAATAACACTGCGTTAATGTTTACTCGAAACAGAAACATGGGAATGAACAAATGCCACACTAAACCGCATGAAACCCCAGGGTAGTTTCTTCTCCGTTTACATCTATGTCTATCTTTGACTCTGTCTCTCCCCTTCTCGAGAACCGAATAACTGCAGAGCCTGCGAACGTGCTGATCACCGACGAAATTTTGCCCACAGAACTGCCGGACATGTCGCTTATGCTACCGCCGTTCATTGACAACAACCACTGTCTAACGTACCACCTGACACCCAAAGGCAAAAGTGTCGCGGACAGGGTGGTCACAGTTTTAGGGTACGCCTGTCCCGACATCACGTACAGCCCGACTTTGTATCCAATCGCCGCAATACTCCTACATTTCCTGAATGGTTTGTATTATAAATAAAAAAAATGTAGAAATGCTGGATTAAAAGAATTTTTTTCAAGTTGAGTACATCTCAGAGAATAGGAAGGATTCTGGAATTTATTAGCAAACCTCTATCATTTTGTTTTTAAGATAATTTAATATAAACTATTAAATGCTGGTCTTCCTATGATGATCCTATTTGATAACTATCAAATTTATGATAATTATCAAATTTAACATAGAATACCTCTAGTTTTAAATGGTTACATGTTCCAATCCTTTGTCTTTTAATCCAACATGCGTTCTTGCAACTTTAGGACAAGTTTAATGTCATTGTTTTTGTCCATTGCAGAGGAACAATGTTACAACTGTATAGCAAGTTTGATCGCAGCTAAAGACAAGATGTTTATCACGCAAACAAAACTCGTATACGAAGTGACCTGGAAAACTGTCGAACAAATCACAAAAAAGCATGTAGTAAGTTCGGGTTTTCATAAATGATACATCGATGTACCGATTAACTGGTTTTCTAGCTAAATTTTCTGCTGTGAATGAAGCATTAAATGGACCTGAAAAGGTCAGCAGTTTACCAGTAGTCTTCTCTGCTCCAGAAATCTGCGGCTGTCCACATAGCTAGACACTGTTCTGGCACGCGAATCGAAAAGCTTTACTCTGATTGGATTTGGTGGATCCTGCAGTTGTTACCGTTCCCGCATCTAGTCAAGGTCATGGACTGCTTCCTGAACGAGGGCATCAAGGTATTGAACTTCGCATTCATTCATGAAGTTATACGTTATGCCACAAATGTTTACTATTGATCTTTATTTCTGTTTAATTGAATCTGATATGATTGAATGACATTAACTATACAAATATTTTTTCACATTCAATTTTCAAGCATTTATTTGCTACTTTTGTACAGTTTTCAAAATTATTTTTTTTAATTTTTGGACATTTACTAACATATGAAAAATGTTAATTACTAATCTACATATAATAAAAACAAATAGACGACGGTCAATATATTTAATACAACATAAAATAAAAAAACCAATCTAATATCCAACTTTCTCCAACTTCAAACTCCATATATGCAAATCTAAATCGAAAATGCATAATACCCTTTTCCACTCCCCCAACTCAAACAACTTTCCTCATTTCGCTCAACCCGATTCTAATGTCACGATTTCGCCCACCAGGTCTTCTACAGGGTGGCCATGGCCATAATATTACTCTTCTACAAGCACTCGTCGAACCAGAGCTCCGAGTGGATGCACGAGATTAGCAAAAATGGCATCGACGTGGCCCTAACGAAGTTCTGCAAGGAAATACCGGTAACGAGCTAATGACAATCGGGTTCGATCGACGCGCGGCGGCGCTAAACATAGCCCCGCTCGGGGTCACGTGACGGCCGTTGTTTTTCGCCGGATCGCACCGAGTAATTTGCTCATTATGCGTCGCGTTCGGCGGCACTCATAAGTATCGCGCTAAAAATAGTCCGCGCGAAATTTGCCAGCGCGAGCGACGCTCGCCGTCATTTGTCGGCTGGCGGCGCGCGCGGATTCTGCCAAGTGCCGCGCGCGATCGGCGCGCATACCTGGCACATCGATCCACGAAAATAAATCACACTGTGGGATCCGTCTCGCTCGGTTGTTACACTCATAGAAAAATTGAGAATTTCCAAAAATTAAACGGTTTATGTAGGCGTTAGCCACAAAATATAGTTAGGTAACAAATATACTTTAAAATTAGGCGAATTGTACTGTATCCACAATAATGATTAGGGCAACTATAAAAAATGGTTAGGAGAAATACTGTATTTTGTGAATTGATATCATTATTTTTAATAGTTGATATATCTATTTTAATATTTAAAGCAACAATAAAATATAATTCCTTTAACATTACATATTATTATCTTATTACTGCAAGAAAAATGGCTGACAAAATTATTAAAATTGTCATTCCCCCAATTTTTTTCGGTAATCATATTTTTCCTGGATGTGGTAGCTAATTCGATTTTTCTCAATATACCGCGGGGAGGTAGAGGGGGAGGGGGCGAAACTATGTCGTGGCTTGGGCTAAGTAGAAGGCACCGTGTCATAATGAGCGAGGGACTAATACGTGCCATTGTACCGTAACTTGGGGCTACTTTTCATCAATAATCGAGTAGACTGTTCGGTGTTGCGGTTGACGGATAGTCTCGGAACTGTAGAGTTAGAATTGACGAATGTACGTGTTGCGAGGAGATTAGAGAGATTGGAGCGAAGGTGGGAGTGGGGTTTGGTCAAGCCAAAAATGGGGGATTTATTTATAAGTATTCCAGGGAAATTTTTCCGGGGAAAATGTTCAAGTTGTTTGAAATTTTGGTTGAATTTGTATCCCGGATAAGTTGTACATTTGAATGATTTACGTAAAGTTTACTTCAAGGTAACTCAGAGTTGTGGTGATAAATTTTACTAAATTGCTTGTATACATTGTTTATGACAAATATTCATAAATCATTCGTTAATCTACAAATTAATGATTAGCAAACAACATTTTTCGGAATAAAAATGAAGGTTTACGAACTCTTTATTTAGATGTTATGTAAATAAATTATATAAATAATTTGTGCAGATTTTTACAGAGTTGGGTAAAATTTTAATCGAGCATTAACGATTAAATTAATTTAATCAAAATTTATGTCATCATAAATTTATGAGAATGCCGGAAAGTAAACTTTTTGTAAATAGTTTACATAATCCGTGGCTATCTTGGAGAAAATGATTCCATGACTGAATGTTTCGAGACAAAATATCCTCTCCCACAAAATGACCAGCAGAAAATACCCTGTAACAAAATCTCGGCAAAATTTAAAAAATTTTCCAAGAATTAACCAAAAATATCTGAAATAATTAATCAATTTAAACAAAACTAACTAAATTGTATCTATTTTGCATGAAAAAATTTCAGTTATTTAAAACAGACTAACTAATCCAACTTTACATGGAAAAAGTAATGAATAAATTGGACAAAAAAGAGTCTTGTAATTATTTGCAAATTGATTTTGTTTTATACAAAGTACATTCATCGAGTTTCGTATGAATAATGAATGACTAATTATGTATTTATTAATTTAATACATATGTTATTATTAAATTAATCAATAAAAATTATTCAAGTTTCAGTTTCATATTTGACTGTATGAGTATCAAAATTGGAATAATATATGTTGAATAATTTTAATATAAGTTTTTTGATGCTTAAAATGTATTAAAAATGTAAAACTTGAACGTGTATTTGTTCCCAAAGAGTGTAACTATACATGCCATGTTGTGTAAATTTACACAATATAAATGCCAATCAAAAAATTGTATTAAACATTGAAGATTATGCATCCAATTACTTGATTTAACGGAATGTTTATTTTTCATTATCTTCCAGGTAACCCCGACGAAATTTCTGCGCACAGCGTTCGGCATTCGTGGACTGACGTCAGCGTACATATCAAAAGTGTTTCTGCGCACAGAAATGGCACTGAAGAGTCGGAACGTGCTGACCGGGTCGAGATCCCTGGCAAGGTCTCGGTCCACGGACAATCTGCCCTCAAGTCACTCGCAGATGAACATCCAGATGATGTCCAATACGCTCACCATCCGCGAGGTAATGCAAAACCGGAGCAACACCCGAAGCTGGATCGAACGTCGCCCAGATACGGATACAGCAGTCACTCATAATGTTATACTGCTTTGGGTGATTATTTACTTGTCTCCTCAAAACACCATTTGAGTCCAATTAAAAAAATCGTATAATTATATATAGACGCCATCTTAATTTTCTCTTAAAAAGTTATTGTAAAAAAATTTTAATTTACTTTTCCACCATTTGGCCCTCTCTGAGAAAAAACTGCATTCAAATAAGTATAATTAAACTTAGAAAATATTATTCATTGTCATTCATTAATAGATACAAACCACTGTGATTTGTCGAATCATCTTACAGTACTATATCTTAACAATACGATATCGATCCTAATAATCAATACAATATCAAACATTTGGTATTATAATGTAACTGTAATATAATGATTACCATATCATCGTCTTTGGATTACATCCTAAAATACGATTTTCTCAATATATCCAATGATTTTTAAGTGAAAAAATCACCGAACATGTTATTCCATCATGAGTGACTAACCTGTCCTAAAAATTCTGGTCCGTGACGATACTTCAGGCGCAGACGCGCCGGTAGCTTAGCTCTAAATGGGTTTGAACCATACTAACAAGGATCTGTGGGGCGTAGAGTAGACTTGATGTCAAGGGATGATTACGTTTGTCCTTGAATTGCTGATAATATAGGTGTGGGCTTTGTTACTCAAAATACAAAAAAATCGACACGACACAATGATTTACGACTCTGTAGAATTCGGGCACAGAAGTTAGGTTCCGGCAGGCAAGATAAGTGAAGACTTATTATTAATGTTGCCATGAATATTCTTACATGTGAAATGCAGATCGAGGCTATCAAAAAGACGATTTTATTGGCCGGGTTTACAGCTATGTAAGTGGCGCTTTTTCACCCAAACTCAATTCGTTGACTGTTTGTGCCTGTTCTTTCTGTTAATAATATTTTCCTCGATGTCCAGTCTAACCGAAATTTACTGGTGACTTGCGAGAATTCGGGTGAAATTTGGGTACACGTTCAAACTAACATCGAAATTGTAGTCCTGTCAGTCTATGTCCTTTGACCAGCAAGCTATTTGTTTTCCTTTTGTCAAATGATACATAATAACTTAAAGAATCCCCCACTCAATAAAAATTCAACAAACTGTCGATTTAACAATGCATCCTGTTGGATTTTAACGTTTCTTTTTCCTGTTTGTAATTGGATTTGTTCTTGTACTGTAAAAGTCTTTGTTGGTTGCAATGATGACCTTGAAAGTAATAGTCTTCAATGTGTAATTAAACTCCCAAGGGATCATGTTTCTTATACTGGTATTTACGTGTAAGAATACTCATTGTGTCTGTTTAATACGTAAATAAAAATAAACACAAATATAAACAACAGTCGAGGCTACTTCGTGTAAATAAATAATCTACATTCCTAATACTGTACAGGCCATTAACCGTACATTGAAAGATGTCAAACTGAATCTCAATTACAATCCCACCAAATCAATACTGTTAAACAAAAAAAGGTAGCCTCGACTGACTACAAAACTTCACTATAGAACTGACGACTCCAATTCAACCGTTCACTTTGTTTTCAGAAAGAATGCGACGAAACATACAAAAACAGGGTATTGTATACATGTCTTTCTGGAAAATGTGCCGTTTGTTTCATGTGCTGTTCTGTTTACAAGCAATTTAGAACGAATTCACATCAATCATCCATCAATCACACACATACACACACATATCCGCGCGACAATATCAAGACAGTTAAAAACGAGAACGAAATAAAGTTACTGAAAATCCCCTGCCCCTTTTCGAGAACGTCTTCTTCCCTTAGAAGGGGCCCGACGGTCCCGCCATCTGGCAGCTTTAATCGTGTTACGACACGTGGCTTTTTAACCGACCATCTCGTGTCTTCTTGTGTTTTGCTGCGCCGCTGGGATGGATTTTGGAAATGTAGGGCGCCCACAGTCCCGGACCACGCAATCTGTCCATGGGCCAATACCCCACACATAACGTAGAGTCCCAAATTGTTGATACCAACGACGTAAGTACCCGCCGTCAGCGCCGAGCATCCAGTTACATATCTTATATCTATCACTGTTGTTTAGTAATCGTTTAAAGGCAGAAGCATGACCCTTAGCCGTGGTTGGGAATATTCGCAATTCAGTTGTTCATCGGACCCTTTTTGCTGGTTTGCCACCTGAATAATATGTTTAGATTGAACAGAGGACAATCAAATGGTTTAACTGTTAGAATTGATGGAGCAATGTGTTTGGAATGAAAAATCATTTCGTTTGAGTACCCACATGACTATGTTTAGAGAAATTTTGGAAATGGGCCATGTTGGGTGATTTCTGAAATTTTGAATATTTCAAACTCTTCCAAACATGCTCGTGTTGGTACTCAAATCAAATGATTCCTAACTCCTAAACACGAATACATGAACAGATTTCATAAAAAATTAGTTAGAATTGAGCAATGTGTTCAAACATAATTTTGAACTCGTAGACTGAAAACTTTCTCAATCCGGACATACTATTCAAACATTTCCTCGGTTATGTCAACTCTCCGAAGTCTAATTCTAATCCGGAGTCCAAGACTATCTGGCTAGTCTACTTGAAGTTGGAAGGTAACCACTTCATCAACCAGTTAAATCTGTCACCCGCATTACCAAGCATAAAACAAGGTATAATTCAGTACCGACACGACAAGCTGAATAATACATGCACCTGCATGGAATCGCATTGGATCCACATAGATATTAGATGAGCCGACCCACTTATCTTGCCCCTTGCGACGAAGAAGGTTGCAGTCAAGTTATGTAGGCCCAACAAGACGTCTATACTTTGCTCGTGTGAACGACCTGGATGACCTGGTTGCCTTCGAATTTCAAGTCACTTCGACGGATTCCTAAAGTGGAACTGGAAGTGGACTTCGAGGAACGACAGACCCGAATGGATTGACTCGGCAGCAGCTGTCCCAGGAACCGTTTATTTTTGCAGAGCTTTGGTTGGTTCGACCATAGGAAGACACTTTCTGTTCACACCCTGACGGACCTTCTGCCACCTTTTATGTTGGTCGTTTTTGGTTGAGGGTCAGCGACCCCGGGTAGTCTTGATTTGAACCGCTGCCAGTAATTACGTTCCACTTTTCTTTCGTACCCCGAATTTGATTTTGTCGTTGTTTATGTTGGTTTGTCGCATATACCGTAGCTTCGCCGTTCAGTAGAGGTAATGACCGCGGAGGTCAGCCATTATTACGCTTCGTACCTAAGTCGATTCTACACCCATTCATAAACTTTTTATCCAAGTATATCCTGACCATCATCGTTCGTTACAGCAAACGCATATCTGCACATGTATTGGCTCACGTTGAAAACACGGCATGCCACACGTTTTGCGCAAGCATGTTTGACTTTTGTGGTTTGAGATCTCTTTGAGAAGTGACCAGCATTTGGTCGAATGAAATAACTGATTTGATCGACACTTTTTGCAATGACACTGCATATTATGGAATGCGTGCGACTTTTATGTTTATAGCAGTTTGATTGCATGACGTTGCCACTGGAGCATACGTAATATTGTTGAACTACGTTCACTTCGTCATTGCTAAGAGGACAAAGTTTCTTGGGGTGAAAAAGAGGGATTTGTGTATTTGTTAGGACCTACGTTAAAAATAATAAAAAATTAATCGTTGAAAATGAGAGTTTGTAAATAAAAGTCTTGTAAAGTATTGAGTTTATACCCGTAAGGTCGAGGGTTCAAGACTCGGTGACGATTTTTAGAAACTTAACAAAATATAATATAAATAAAAACATATGTATTTCGGGGATAATATATGTATTATTCACTATTTTCTTTTTATTCTGAATTTGAAATTGGGATTTCTCATAGTTTTCCAAAAACAAAAAATATCGTGAAATTCAGTTTATAAAATTTCTTTGTATTTGTTTGAAAAAATTACAAACAAAACTCAATGTTCCGATTAATTAGATTAATTTCATAGGTATAATGTTAGGAAAATTTCAAATGCAATCAAAATTATAAATTAATCAAATACTAAACTGTAACAGGGAATACTAATTACTAATAGTTAATGACCACATAGATGTCCAGAATCCACAATGAAACTTGGTTCTCAGCTTAAAAGTTGATCAAAGCACTAATTAGATCGTAATTTGCATGATTTATGATTATCTACTACATGTTTACTTGTAGTCAAAAAATCTATCTGTAATATTATCGAGTTTTATCCATCTTTAATAATGTCGAGTTTCATAAATGAAGGATAAAGTTGAAATAGTAAAAAATTTGTTGCATTTTGATTTGGAATCAGATTTTTTTGACTATCTCCTCGTGGCAAGTTACAACAGGTAATAGCTTTAGACGAAGCATACTAAAATAATATGGACCAGTAAATGTTATTCGCAGTTATTCATCCTGTGGTCATGGCTACCTGTACGCATCACCATGTACCAACCGATTCTACTCTACACCACCGAAGTGCATGGCTGTTCGCTGACAACTTTCTACATAAGAGTGGAGAACCATGAGCCGACGTTGCTGATGATCAAGACTTGCAATAATGAGGTGATTAGTGTCCTAGTTTCCAAGTTTCCTGAAAAATCAGGAAACTTGGTCGTGGATTAAAAAGTCAGGGAAATTATTCAGGAATATAATTTCAAGAAAAATATTGTTTTAATAAAAATTACATATATGACATTTACTGTTTTGTTGATTTATTAAACGAATTCAAATTTTGTTAGAAAAAAGACAAAAAAGGTGGTAAATGTCTCTGGAAAACCTGGTAAACTCAGAGAAATTTGTTGAAAATAAGGACCACACTGGATATTGCACTCCATTAGACCTAATCATAATTCGATATTAATTTGTAACTGAATGTTATATTATTATGCAGATTTTTGGAGCATATTGCTCAACAAGGTGGGGGGAACGGAACACTAAGGATGATAGAGGACACAAGCAGACCTACTTTGGGACGGGCGAGACGTTCCTGTTCACACTCTATCCGGAGCGAATAAAGTACCCATGGGTCGGGGTCGAACAAACGCAAAACGATCCCAAGATTCAGCACTCCGCTGAACTGTTTATGGCTGCTGACGCGAAGATGATTACTATCGGTGGAGGGTATGTCTCTTTACTTTTCTATGTTGGGATTATCAATTTCCAAGTCTTTTTTGTTGTATGAAAGTATTGACTAAATCTTTCTGATACTTTGGGTATTGATCTCGATAGAGTCTTGAGTAGCATTTCTAATTTTATTGGGAAACAAAATTAGAAATCGTATGATAAAAATGGGAATTTCAACTATTTTTACCGTTTAGTTCTTAAGATATTAATTCTTGAAAAATCAAAGTTTTAGCATTCTGTGGAGTAAACAACAGAATTGCATCTTGTTAATCACAGTTTATTCATACATAATTCAATTAAGATTATTGGATAAAAAGTAACTACTAGATTATGATATAGAGCATTGATAGAATGAAATATTCGAAGAATTATTCGTGCAATATTGAAGATATCTGATTGATATATAAGAAATAAATGCTAAAAAAAATGAAGCAATGTATTTTTTATGGTACAAAGTAAAGAAATTTGATAGAAACAAAGTTTAACTTTAAATAAATGATTATATTTTTAAATTTATAAAAAACATTTAAAATCTCTAGTTTCGTTTATTTATACAATTTAATATGAAAAAAAAATTGAATGGTGTCAAGAGAAACTTGACCTAAGGCAATGGCCTAAAAATACATAATCATTTCAATAATAGGGCTAATTGGGGCAAAAAATATTTGGATGGTATCAAGAAAAACTTGACCTAACGCAATTACCTAAAAACACATAACCATTTCAATAATAGTGCTAATTGGAGTAAAAAATATTTGTATTAGGTCAGGTTATCAAGAAAAACTTGACCTAACGCAATCTAAAAACACATCATCATTTCAATAATAGGGCTAATTGGGGTAAGATGATCAAAGTGGGATAAAAGTTATCAGTCTTTGGAATCAATTTGAAAATTAATGAATTATTTCCTCACATTTATATCTTTACTACAGACATATTACAACTTAAACTTAACTGTAATGAACTAAAAACACATTTTTTTGAAACTCCAACCTAATCATTTTTATCCCACTCATCATTTTACTCCTCACCTTAGTCATATTTTGCTTCCCACCTTTCACTTACAAACCACCTTAAAAAAATTTTTTTTCAATTGCAGTGGCGGCCAAGCCCTGTGGTTGGACGAGAGCATCAGGTACGGAAAGACCGACAGCTGCACGACGTTCAACAACCCGCCCCTCTGTGGCAGTAACGACTTCGAAGTTAAAGTCCTCGAGGTCTACGGCTTCGTTGGGGCCTAATCGACATCCACCTTCAACCCCTTCATCGTTTCTCTTTTCGTTTTCACCGCAACCACTACCGATCCTCATACTGCCAATACCAAGATTTCGCCAGGAATCGCGGCACAGGATCAACGGACGCCCGCCGAACCAGTCGCCACATTTTACCTCACCCTCCCCCCACCTCTCCCGCTCTCAAAGAAATCGTCATTTCTTGCCCATCCAACCAATAATCGCGCGCCAAACCCAAATTAACCCAGGATCCCCCTATATCCTTGTCAATTGTGCAGATATATCAGCACCTTCTCTATTCCGCGATCAGTTAGATTTGCGCGCCATCCAGCGGCCTAAATCGGCACTCAGATGTTCAATTCCGTGTGATATCCGAACACAGCAAAACCGGTTGCGCTGTCTAAGCACCTGCAACCAAACGATGGCTTAAATCAGTTTTTCGATCAACGCTTTTAACCAGAACTGAATATGCGAAAGTAGCGGCAAAGTCCGCGCGAAACTTGGACAATAAAGTTCGCAGGCTGACGATTTGCGCGAGTCTAAGGTTGAAGCATTTGCCGCGCGATTTTCTCTCGAATACCGATCTGACCTGGAAACGGTACGCGACGAAGCGAGCGAGGAACCGAAATTCCCGACGTCACGTACGCTATTTTACGGAAAGAGTATTACAGTCGCGAATAAAAGTTAGCGGTTTGCTACCATTAAGAACGTTGATGTATTCTTTCATTCGTACAATTTATTTATTCGGATCATATCATTTAGTTGAACGTACGGTGTAAATATGTTGTCAAACTCGTGGACTTTAGTTAGGACGACAACGCGAAGCTTATTGAAATATATATATATATATATATATATTTGTGTATATATACATATATAGTTATATAGTATTCGGCATGAGCAGTTTTGGTTGCATTTGAATTTCGCTCCTGAATTCGACCGAAATTCAGATGTTCGTTCCATTCAGTGATTAGAATCACGTGTATTGCACAGTTATATATTTATATATATATAAGTATATATAGTTGGCGAGCAAGTCCCATGAATGTCAGATTTCATACGCGTTGTAAGTGTATTTGTATAAAGATTATATATCGATAAATTTGCAACTATGAAAATTGATTTTCATGGGATGTGTTCCTGTATAAGAGATTTTGGGTCGGGTTTTGTTTTGGTGAGACAGTGCTTTCGATGGAGCAATGTTGTCTGTTCTGATTAAGGACGCCATTTTGTACAAAGTGAGAAGCAGCGTTTAGTTGTTGCGAGTTTACGGAACGTTGCCTTTTTGTTTTTGACGTTTGTTCCCCGAGAAGAGGCTTTTTCGTTGAACGGCTGTTTGATAAAGCGCCTCGGCCACCGCGAGAATCGTCCGAGTTTGTAAATATTTATTTAAACGCGACTATTATTTAATTTAGCATTATCATTTGTATAAACCTGTTGTATCTCGTGTAATTTAATTCATGTACCGTTATGTCTAGATATCAACGATTATTAGAGGATTTTTTCTTTTATAATATATTGTATAACACCGTTTGTATATAATTGAAGTACAACAAACTTTTCGTTGACATGCAATGCCGAAATCTCAATGAACAAACTGTACACATACATTACATACTCATAAAAAACTCGAAGATGTTCAGTAATTATTGTTCGCCAACCAAACATATGTAACTTGTATGTGTACAATTTCTTGCAATAGTTATAAGTTTGTTTGTAACCCACAATGACAATTTCAAGTATCATTTGCTCGAATTTGATCAGCTTTGCAAACATTTTGCGCTGACACGCTGAGATCGGTTTTTCGTTGTAAATTTTCTGTTCACAGTTCTTTTGAAAAAAGAGCAATGCGAATTGGCGAATCATTTTCGCTCGAAGTTGGTTTGCAAACAAAAGTGTATATCATTGTCTAGAAAGTATATCAATAGTATCGATTCCACTACCACGTTGTGATGTAACAAGTGTTATAATTAACATAAAAGTATCTAAGACAACGACAGCGGCTGCGTTCAGTCAAGTTTGTTAGAAGAAAAATCGACGTACGACGAAGCATCATATCATTGCTGTTCAAAGTGCTCCGTTGGACTGTCACGTTTACGTCGTGCTTTTTCTCAATCGAATCAGTATCTGTAATGTACAATTAGGCTCACGTCTGGTTCAATGGCGACTCGGAGAGAAACGGCTTTTTCAATTTTATCGCTGCGAAGTGCGCTTTACAACTGTATACAATGAATATAAGACTGAATGTCCAAGCAGAGCCCCAATAGAGGACCTTTCGAAACGATTTTCCGATTATTGTCCTGGAGTCGTTCTTGAACCAGACTCGCGCTGGGGAAAGCTGGATGAAGCAAGTTAGTCGATAGATAGTGTTACCGATTCAGTTTTTCGATAACTAATTAAATTGTATGAACAAATTGTGGATCTTTGTAAGAAGCCATTTACTCGACTTTCCCATGCCTTAATACACTGCGAGTTCAGGTCCTGAGATACTGAAATTCAGGCAATCTGATTACGAAAGAATGAACAGAATTAGAAAGGATTGGATCATAACTTTGCAAATTTATTTATTCAGCGGCCAAAAATTTATTTGAATTAAAAAGTTCTGATTACACAAAGTTAATTGTTAGTAATTGTATTGGATTTTAAATCAAAATTCATTTTTATTGGTCGCTATTTGCAATTTGATAAAATTAATAATTTTGTATCTAAGTTATTCTGGTATAACTTTCACAATTATGACTTTTTAATTTGATTAAAATTAAAATGTCTAAAAAACTAACCAATTCAAATTCAAATTTGAATTTGAATTGGTTAGAGAATTATGAATGAATGAATTTTTTTACTTTAGTAATAATTTATTCCAACATTTTCATTCATAACTCAATCATCAAAGAACAAAGTTACGATTCAATCCAATAATTCATCAATCAGACTGAATGAATTTCCAAACGAGGGATTACAATCCAGTAAACGAAATAGAACAAAATTCAGTAAAGTTGATAAAATGTAATCGCAAGGACAATGAAATTCCCTTGCCACTCCCAAAATTTCATTGTCCTTATTTCGGTAGTTGCCGTCTGTCGAAATGAATCGTATGTAAGACATAATAATCGGTGATAAATTGGTGATCAATCAAATATCGAACAATGCAATAACTCAGATAGAAACGCATAGTTTGCTCAATGATTGAAACAGGTTTTCGATTCCTCGAACGCAGCACAAAACAGATGCATATGTTGGGCATTGCATTGCACGCTTTCTACCTGAGAATAGAGTGTTTACTGGGTACGAACACGGAACCAAAGATATATGTTATGCAGTTTGCAACGGATGGCTGGAACCATCCCAATTAATTGTCTATATAACAATTGCACGGATCGTCTACCTCCTAGATCTTTTCATTATTTTTTTTATTTCCCCTTTTTATATTTATTTCCGTAGTGTAAATATTACGTCACTGGACTCGAGTTCAAGAGTGTTCTTCATAGAGATTCAGAATATAGTAATAAATGTTTGACTAAAATGATTGAACGACGAATTTCAGTGATGTGGTATCGTATGATAGACTCATTAATAGTACAATAACAGAACACGTTAACCAGTTTAGACAAATATATTGTTAATTTTAATCGATACTGTAATTCATCGTAGTTAAAATGGAAATTGACTGGGCAGTCGATGAGCCAATGGAATCATAGCTGTAAGGTACAGGCTAATTCAGTTTAAGTGTCAAATGAATTTTTTTAATTTTCATATATTTCTACAAATATTCTTTATTATATTTTGCATATAAAATCAAAGCATTTCTTCTATTTATGAGATCATAATTAATATTAAATTTATATAAATGTTATAAAATATGTAAATGATATTGGAATTATCACAAATGAACTACTAAATTTTTCAAAATATTCCATTTTTGAAGAGTTTAGAATTCAAATGCAATTATTTTATTACTATTCATTCATTTAATATTTTTCATTATAATTATAATGAAGAAATTAATAAAGAAACAGATTCTCCTGATTTTATATAGAATACGTATATATTTGAAAATATATCAAGAAATCTATGAAATGTCAAAAGTTCATTTGACAACACTATTCCAAGGTAGCGCTAGTTTCATAAACCCCGAAATTACAAACATTGAACAATTTGTAAGATAATTGTTATATATGAATAGACATTTGTATATTGATGAACCGATCAGCGTCGTCATAACGTCAATTATTCTCTCACGAAGTCTGTATATTTTTTACGCGAGATTCCTGACATTTAGTGCCTAACGTCCAATGGAAAGTGTAAAGGTAGTTTTTTTATCAGAGACTGTTTACTGTTCGAACGTTTCCTCTTTATTGTACACTATTTAAACTTGTAAAATGGTATTTGAGATTTTAGGCTATTTGCTCTAGATTGGGTTTGAATTCAAGTTTCTGCTAGTGGCTTTTATCGACTGCGCCGTCTCAATGTTGCATACAAAATACATTTCCATTTCCATCGTTACTTTTATATATATATTATAATATATATATACACATGCGCATATATACGAATGAATGTGCTTGGGCAGTCTGAGCGCCATGCTGCAACGTTGTACAAAGTACGTGTTTAGTATTTAAAGTGAATTAGACTTTACAGTGAATGTGTTACAGTTGCATAAAATATATAATGACGCAGTAATGAAATTATTATACTAAGTTACAGTAATAGTATGGACAAACAACAAACACAACAAGATTGTACTCAATAAACCATGATTGGTCTAAACTCTGCGTTTTATTGTTTCCTCGCATTGTTCCATTTCAAAGGATTATTTGAACTTTTATACTTTTGTTTTGCTATTTTCTCCCATTTTTCTTTATTCTTTGACATACTATATGAAAATACATCTCATTAAACATATCAAGAAAAGTCTTGAAGCAATATGATTTTTGGAATACCTTTCTTAAACAAATCACTGATTTATTTAGATCTACATTTAATTAAGGCATAAATGCTTTACACATTCTCAATAATGGCACATTATAAAATAAATTTTTTCTTGCAAATGGAATTAATAATAAATCATCGTGTGAAAAATGAAAGTGAAATGAAAATAAATGAAAGTAGAAAAGAAATCTTTTTTGTAATCAAAATTTATTTGTTTATTACAAGTGAAAGTTAGATCTTAAGAGCATACTTCCTCCGAGGGAACTTTGAGTTTTTACGAACTTCCTTCAGTGTTTTCATGGATGCTTGATGGGCTGTGAGTCTTCGCCTGATGGCGCGGGTCTTCTTGGGTCTCAGGTCCAAAGGCTTGAATTTTTTGTTCTTATAGAACAATTGCAGGTTCTCCTTTTGTTTTTGGTGCATTACAATATAGACTCTGGCAATTGCTTTGCGAACTACGCGGCTGCAAACATCATTATTGATTAGCAAACAAATGTCAGTAATAAAGTAATAATTCGTCATAGTTAATTGATAAACTATGCAATATGTCAATCAATATTTAACATTGGTTAACGAAAACGTTTCAAGATAAAGGCTTCAAAATTTTCCGACTTTCACATTCTTTGTTTATAACTTAGTTTCACTAATTTAATTTTATTTATGTAAATTGTATTTAATCGATTTTATTGTAGAATTTCTATGTAAGAATTTTGTGATGAATTAGCAGAAGAAGATTTTGAGGAAATCGCTTGACACTTCATTGTTGTAATAAAACAGAAACTAATATTAAGAATTTCTCATTGTTTGACAAAAAATGCCATTGGAAGGTAGATGCACATTTGTTGTCAGTAAAGTGAATTACTAAACAATGAGTTACTTACATTTTTGACAGCTTTGAAGCAGATCCTCCGGTAACCTTTGATACCCGCAACTGGGTGAGCTCAGTTTTGAGCTCATCCAGCTGCTTCAGCATCTCTTTCTTCTCCTTTTTTCGGAGATCGACGCACTTTATTTTGCCCTGTAAATAAACCAAAACGTCATTTTCACGTCACGGAAAGTTGCACATATTTGAAAATCATTCACACCATTGCATCGACGAACTCGACTGTTCGTATTGTTAAAAAAAACAACGGATGTTAAACAATGTTGATAACTAAGTTGATCGTTTCTAGCATGTTGAAAAGTTAGGTTAGCGCGGCACCACCGAATCGGATCACAATAAGACGAAGAGCGTAAACAATTAAACGGTAATACAATTGTAAATTGGTAGATGCAGTTGTTTAATTTCCGTTGAATTAGTTTTTTCGGGGGTAAAAAGCGCGATGTTTGCAAATAATTCGGATTTGATTTTCAATACAAACACATACCATCTTTAATAGTTTACTCGTCGATGAAAAAGAAACCTCGAGCGGGAAGAGCGGCTCACGAATGACGTACAAATACCTGTTGCGCCATCTGGCGGAATGATGTGTACTAATTGTTGGGGCGGGAAATTTGAATGTAAAAATAAATAAGCGAATAGGATAGTAAATATTCGTGAAGTGATTCCATTCAAAACGCAAAATTTATAAAATATATTTTTTGTATAAATCAACACTCCTATACAAAATATTAAATTATTTTCTCAAAGTTTTTAAATATACTAACTTATACTTTTCTGTTTATTATTTTTATTTTTCACATTTTAACCAGAGGGAAAAAGTTAATTAAAAAAAGAATAATGCTCCACTTTTATAACACAATTATTTATTAATCTCAAAATGACATTATCAAAACTGTGTACATATATACAGAAAGTTGGTAAGTTATGGAGGTAATTAGCAAAAGTGTCTACTGGAACTAGCACAATCCAGTGCCATTGCTACGTCAGTGTAACATTATTTATACCTCAATTTACAACAAAACTGTAGATTTTATAATAAATTTCCATTTCTCATTAGTATCTATCTAAAATGTAAATTGATTGCGGTATGATATTAGCAATTCAGAAAGTAATTGCCGAATTCGCATATTATTCTGCTAGTTCCAATACACAGAATCAATATCTTTAGTACTTTCAATTAAACGTAAATTCATTTGTTGCACTGGATGGGTCTGGACTAGGACTGGAACTCGCGGAACTCAGAGTTTCCTCCTTCACCCTGAGAGCACTGGTTTCCTTATCCTTTCCTTTTTCCTTGTCCTTATCCTTTTTATCTTTGTCCTTTTTATCCTTGTCTTTGTCTTTATCTTTATCTTTATCTTTCTCCTTATCCTTATCTTTATCCTTCTCTTTTTCCTTTCCATGCTTATGGTCATGTTTATGCTTATGCTTGTGTTTGTGCTTCTTTTTGTCCTTCTTTTTCTTTTTGCTCTGAAAAATCGAAACAATATATCTTCAATAAATCAAACTTACAAAATGTTTAGAAATTACAAAATAAATGAGTAATTTGTAAAATTCATTCATAAAGCAAACGGAAAATACATCTGAAACGTACTTTATTAGCAGAGTCAGATTTCGGTTTCTCTTCAGACTCCTTTTTGAACATTCCAGGTTCAAAACCGACCGGACCGGAAGTGCCCATTATTCCAGGCAAAGATGCAGAGTTATCACTGTAATACTCTGACTTGACTTTTCCATCATTAGATTCATGATCTTCCACCTGGAAATTATATAATATACATTCATTAATCATTTACATTTAAGCGATGATATAGTCAAATGCATGATTTTGTAATTATTGTTTATTTTACCTTGGGCCTCTTTAATTCAGGGCCAAATTCTGTATGGCCAAAGGGTCCAGGAGATTCTTTTGTCGGAGACTTCCTTTTGCCAGCATTATGGTTCTCGTGGTTATGATCCTGATGCTTCTCAGCATTTTTATTCGACATCACTGGAATCTAAACGGGCACAATAAATTTGTTACTGTATTCTCACATCTTTTTATTTTACGTGTTTGAAGATTTAAGAAGTTTTCAATTTTGCTTACATCGTCGTGTAAATTACTCTGAGGTCCAGCTTTTCTCGGTTTATTCAGTACTGAAAACTCAGGAGGAGGCAAGCAAGCTGGTCTATCTGCTCCATATAAAGTGTAATAGAAATCCACCCAATTGCATCTCATTTTTGGATCGTGTGAAAGCATTCCACTGTGAATTAAATTATGAAAATGTAATGTGGTATTATGTAATAAATTAATTTGTCTGGAATAAATTAATTTAATAATAAAGAAAGATTAATTAAAACATTGATAATTAACACAAAAACTAACTTAATCAAACTCCATATCCGATCAACCAATTTGGGTTGCTGGGCCCTTTCCAGAGGAGGATTTTCAATGAGAAGTCTCATGAGTCGATGTCTTACTCCAGGATGAGGATCATTTTCCGCCATGTCCAATAAAAACTCTAAATCCTCCAAGGTGCCATCCACACGAGTAAAGTCAACAAGTGCTTCTAAAGCTGCGATGCGTACATCTGAAATACATGTTCATTTTGCATTAGTGGAAAATTTTGCTACAAAAACAATCTAAGGATCAAGTAAGAAGAACTATTTATGATCTCAGTAAAAATAAAAAATAGTCTGTTTATTAATCTGTATCTGCTTGAAATTTACCAATAAACTGTCCGTAAGCTGCGTAAGCTCTGAACAATATTGGATTGCTTGGAAGGTGGCCGAACTTCTGCAAAATTCGTATGACCTTTAGGCAGGCAACGCTCACAGTGTATTTGTAACATGGAAGCAGTTTCTCCAAATTCAAATTCCTTGTGACTTCCTCCAGTATTGCTTTTGTATCGACAGAGAGTGATTCTGCTGTGATAGCCGTCCTAAAAGAATGAAAAGTCATGATTAAATAGTAGCTTTATAAATTTATTAATCTGTAACTTTTGGACTAAATTGAATATAACTAGCGCCACCTACCCTTGTTGCACACTGATAACCGGAGTCACAGTTGCTCCTAAAGCTTCGATTAAGGCAGCTCGGTAATAATTATCGGAATAACGATTTTTGCTATTGTCATTGTATTTAAATAAGTCCAATAAAAAGGCCAAGACTTCTGGCGGGCAAATTCCGTGAGTGTTTCGGATACCTGCCATGGCGACAGGAATTGTCTAAGAATGAGTAAAAAAACATTTCTCGTTAGAATTACATAGACATATTTTTCAGTTTAATTTACAGTTAAATTGATAATGGTCAATGAACCTTTTGAAGGAAATAATGCTGAAAGTTAGTAAAATTGTTCTGCTTGATGATCCTTCTGCAAGAAGCAGAACCGAACAATTTTCTAAATATCGCCAACATGGCGGGAGGACCGCTCCAATTAGCAACCATGGCATTTGCTACCTGTAATGACAATTATTGTAATGAATCAAAGTCGAATTTTTCCAATTAAAATTTCCATTTGTCCATTACTTATTTAATAAATTTGTCTTAAAATGAGTGAATAATGATTACTTTGGTCAAACAATTAGCAGCTTTCAGTCGAACTTTATAATAACAGTTTTCATTTTCAATCGTATCCGTCAAAGCTGATCTGGTGGTGGCTGTGGGATGATGTTGCAAAGCCTCGATGGCTTCTAATTGGGCAGTCACGTCCCTCTCGTGACGTAGTTGATATTGCCATTGGTAATCCGGTTGTTCTATCTGAACGGCTCGAAGCAGCGTCATTTCCGGGTCAAGTCGAATCCACAGAACCGGAGAGTCGCTATTGGCAGAAACTTTTTTTAAACCTGAACTTGTAATATGATTCATTACTCTGAATCATTTCACGGAGTATGACTTACTCCATAGCAGATAAATCCATGTCAACCTCCTCTCCTGTACATAATGGAATTTTCTTCTTCTTGTTCCTTCTACTTTTGCTGTGACATGTTATGTCAGATTTAGCTAAAGTTCCTTCAATTTGCAAAGTGTGCTTGAAGGTGCCGTCGAGTTCTTGGATGTTGACTAGCAATGGTCCAACGTATTTTCGAATGCCTCTTTGGTGAACTGCGTCTTGACGAATTTCCAGTTCGACCGTATTTCTGAACGAAAAAAGTATGTTGATGAAAAGGATCAAAATGGATCTTTCGTATTCCAAAAAGTTTTTTTTATTTTCCAAAAATATCAAAGAAAAAAAATCAAAGATAAAAATATTGGATACTTGAACAGTTCAAATTAAAAAATAATACAGTAAATAATAAATATTAGTCTGTAAATTTGTATTCAATTACTTTAATATATTTTGATAAATTCAATCGGAAACTGAATGGTTTTATAAAAATGCAAATATACCTTTTGCGATTAAAAACAAAACTGAGTGTGAATTTTGCATGCCCGCCAGTCCTCACCCACTGTTCAATAAAGACAGTCATATCTTTGCCTGTAACTGTAAATATAGCTTTGGTGAATACGTTGGTACTTATCAGCATGTGAGACCAGACAGCCGAATCAGTCTTTTGTTGAGCAGCATTGGCTGCTAAGGAAAGTTGTTTGTTCAGAACCTGGAATATCAACAGAAAATTTAATTTCGCGAACTTAATTCTGAATTATTATCATTCCTTTCAAGTGTACAGTTCTGTACCTGAAGTAACAACTCGTGTCCAATTCTGTGCTCCAACATTCGAATAACCAAATGCGCCTTTTTTCTCAATACCTCAAGATACTTTGGAGAAATGGTATGTAAATTCCTGATGGGAAAATAAAATCCGTTGTCGAGCGATCTCGGTGCAGCTGGAGTATTGGGTGCGGTTGGTAATTGTGCAGGCGGCTGTGACGAGTCAAGAATTATTCCACCAAACTGCTCTTCGTATTTTACAACCTGTTCTAGTTCCTGAAAAATTCATTAACTGACTGTTAAAATCATGACGGTCTGAAAATGATAAGAAATGGCAAAACTAATAATGACAATTCTGCAATTTATGAGATAATTTAAGGTTTTCAAATTTTAAGATTATTGATGATCTTAAACATAACTTGTTACAACTTTTTGTTACTTTTTGTTTTTGAGAAAATGAGTACGAACCGACTGAATCCACTCCCTATACTCATTATTTCCAAAACACTTTTTGGCATACAATCCAGTGAGATATGTGGAAATGCCTTTAGGTAACCAGATATCCGACCAGTTCTGCATGGAAATGAAACAGCCAAAGAACTGCTCAGCAATTGCTTGGGCCATTGCCTTTTTGGTAATGTACACCTGATCAATGATCGCTGTTGAGTGCAGTAAATTTGTACTGTAAAATAAGGAGTTTGATTAATTATGAACTGAATTCACCAGTCTAAAATGTGTATATGATTATACAAAAAGGTATCAGATATTGAGCCTTACTTTAAAATGCTCATGGTAGCATATGCATTGATGTCTTCATCAATCTCGTCTACAAAAACTTGCTTGTAACAAGAATAGGGGTATCTGTTTGCCAAAGTTTCTTCATAAAACTCGAAGGCTTCGTGGACATACTGAGCCGACACTTTTAGCAAAGGCAACAGGTGAGGTAAACAGAAATGGGTCACTTCGTGCATGTAAGGATCTACATAGATTTCAAATGGGCTGTAAGATGAAATCAAATTATAATGAGTTTAACTTATTGATGAATCGTTTAATTTTAATACCATAAGTGTGACTATCGTGATAATTATAATCATTATAAAATAGTTACAAATACATACATCAACATCCTTTAATTGATCAGGAATTGTTTAAGAACTTTTGAAGAAGTTTTAAAGATATCTCCTGAAATGTTTATGTAATGCTTTCGAGTAAATAATTCTGATTGTATAAATATTTCCTGATATTTCTGACTAACATTAATATACTTACAAACACTTATTCTATTATAATGTAAATATGTAGGTTTTAGAAAAAAAATCATCAAATTTTATCTGGTGACCGAACTACTTTAAATGTATTGAAATCATGATTTTTATTAACTCTACGATAGTTCCACCTCATTTAAACTGAAATCTGGAGATTACCCAACAGCCAAAGCTATGTTCGGTGCACAAGCTGGTGTGTTTAGAACATAATGGAATGTTTTTCGACGCATGTCTGGTGTGTAAACGACTTCCACCAGGTCTCCACATGACACTGCAGTCATTGAATCATCAACTGTGAATTCTAGCTTCCATGTACAAGGTTCCGCAAAACTGTCTATACAAGGAAACCATAATCTTGACGAATTTTCATAGCTATAGGTATACATATGTGCCCCTTTCTGAAAATAATGCAATATAATCTAAAGTCAGTAGAGGCAAGATTTTATAATTATTCATCATTATTTATTTTATATAATATTTCAATATTATTCAATACCTGTACTTTTTTATTATTAACAGATGTAAAGTCTTTTTTTTAAATAATTTTAGAAAAAGTAAGATTAGGTGCAAATCATTTATCAGTCAATCTGATCCTCATTTGTAAAAAATAATGCACATTGATAATTGGAAAATAAAAATAGCGTTTTTAATCTGTTTTAGCTCAAAAGCATAAGTACTTCTGCCAAGGTTCCTTCGCAATTTGGCACTGCGAAATGTACGCCCCCTTGAGGCTGTTCCAATGAAAATTCTATGCCAATCCTCAAACTTCGACCTTCCTCTACAAGATGGGCCCAATCTGGGGGAATTTGTATTATCAACTCCCCGGCATTATTGTCAGGATCGACCTTCTGTGCAGCAGCCAAGTGAAGATTTGAAAAGAATTTCAATGATCTCCTGAAAATACAAACATTGTTTCATTTATACAATGTATATGAATATTCAACACTGTTTCACTAAATTTGATTAGCAAAAAAACATATTGTTGTTGATAAAATAGCATGATATTTTATACATTTTAATGAAAAATATTTTATAGCTTACTGTTTGCTGTCACCCTGTGCAATATCCAAAAAAGGATCAAAATACTGGAACGGTGCTTCATACGTGTCATTGAAAGAAACTTTGTATATCCTACATTGTTTGGCATTCAGTTTGATGGATCTTAGATTATCTCTGAGAGGAATAATTGTCAATTCCACAATACCCTGCAAGAAATAGATATAGTTATAAAGATGTATACATAAATAATTATTAAAAAATGTTTATAATATTAAAATTATTACACAATTTATAGAAAAATTATGCTTACGATAATACTCCTCCTTTGAAAATTGATTCCAGTCAAACTGACAATCTGATGAGCTGAATAAAAAAATATTAATCAATAATATTAATATTAAAAAAAGGTACCAATATTTTATTTTAACATTAATATTCCACCACAATATTACACTGAACTAAATATTTCAATATTAATAACTTTCTAAACAATTCCCGTAACAATAATGACATTTGGATTTTTCTACCACAACAATTATTTATTTATTTAAATAAGATAATAATTTAAAAACAATTACAATTGTTTCCTTATCCTAATAATTAATATATATAACCCAACAATAGAATTATACAAAAATCATTTTTCCAATGCAACTTTCCAAAAACACTCAGTTCCATCGTAAACAATCACTCCTGACAATATAACCAAAAAATGGCGAGTTAGCTTTCTCGCCAGCTACTGACTGAACTGGTACCTAATTTGAAGGGCCGACTGTTGTCAGCCGTTTTCTCCTTCTTCATCTTGACAGAATGAGCCTTAGATCACAATAATAACAAATGCAATCGCGTTTATCTCGAAACGCATCGCGCCTCTTCGACACTGTTCATCGCGTAACTGAATCGGAGTCACTGAAACCAAACCAAACAGCTCAGCTGCGGGAGAGGCTGTATATATGTAATAAAAGGGACGCCGGCTAGGGTTTTTAGGGCGCGTTTGCAACTTCGATGTAACTATAGAAACAAAACAGCCCGGAGACAACGCGAGTTCCGAGCGAATTCCGTTTTCGGCTGGCGAGACATAGGTATGTGATATTTTACAATTTTATTGTAATTACGGACGAACAGCAGGTCATCGGCTTTTGCACATAACCTCAACATCTCAATTACTTCGCTCGAATTGCAGATATATGTAAAAATAGAGGCATTTTGAAAACGAAGGTGCAACCTGAAATCATGGGATTCGTGATTTCAGATTGGTTGTTTTGAAAGTTTTGTGATTTTGGTGGAGGGATGAAAATGTATGTGTGCTTTTTGTCGCAGAGGCGCGCCGGTGATCGTCGGAGTTGAAAGAAATGAGGATCGTATTTATGATCCGGAAATTCCGCGTGAATTGACGCTGGGTAGGACGAAAACATGAGCGTTGGGACAACAGAACTTGGGGGAGCGTAAGTATATTTACAAAATTGTGACTGAGTAGCAGTGTTTATTGACAGTGTTGATAGTTAGCTTTTCAGTTAAGTGTAGGCAGAATTCATTTTGGTGTAAAAATCGACCTGCTGTTGCAGAATTTGTAAGTTACTAGTGAAAAGTATTGTACTGAAAAAAAATATATGTTAGATTTACTGATGTAATATTGTTTATGTAATGCTTTTTTCAAATTTGGAGAAAAGTTTGTTTCGTGCATCTTTTCCCTTTGAGGATATAGAAGTTTTGACGGTTACATTGTAAAAATTAGAAAAAACCAGAAACACTGTTTGTTTCCAATATTTTCGAAACTGTTCTTATTACAAGCGTAAACCAATTGTTTAGCAAAAATATTTTAATTAGTAACTTCCTTATGAGCAAAGAATATTATTTAATACTTCAAGAACATTCTCAGAATATTATTTGTTCCAATAATATTACAGGCATATTCTAAGATATTCTAAGATAATATTAAATCATATTCTTCACTCATAGGGTTACTCACTCACAGATCTTATAAATCGTCTCTCTCATACATCATCTTGGGGATAAATTATCTATGAGAGAGACAATGTTGCACTGAATAATTTTTAGTTGAATTTTGAGAGTATAATTACTATATTCTACCAAATAGTAGAAGTAAAATATAGGAAAAATTGACTGAAAGTGTTTTAAAAAACTTAAAACGGTTAAAAAAACTGGGGATTCAGATTTTGAGAGATTATCAGAGCTAAAAATAGTATTTAACTTATAAGAATCTATTGATTTACAGAATTTCAAAAGTTTTTCAGAGATAATTTTAAAAATAGAAAGAGAATAAACAATAATGTAAATAAATGTAAATTGGGCGATTGCCTGTACCTTCCTGAAATAACTAAATTATTATAACTTTAATTTGTATAACAAATTTAATATTTAATTTTTTTGATAAACCTACATGATTTTTGACAATATTATTATATTCTGCATATTATATTTTATATTTTATATTTTATATATTCTGCATATTTGTTTTTATATTTTATTATATATTATTGTTCAGTATAAATTATGAATATATTTTAGCAATCCTAATTGAGAAACTTCCTGACAATGTGTAATAAACCATTTTTGTTAAAATCTATTAACCTGTTAACATTTCTCTAGCAGGTCATTTTGGAACAATGGTCAGGTGAGTCCACTGGACTCAACGTATATCAATGAATAATAAATAATCTATAAAATATAATGATTAATTGAATTTCGTATTTCCACTTTGTTAAACAAATCAAAATTTAAATCTTTACACAAAACATACATTAACTTGTATTCAAAGAAATTTAGATAGTATCTGCTGTTTATATTTGTTATCTTCATAAATTCTGAACTTTGTCAATAAAAATTATGAATATGCTTACACAATCTATCACAAACAAATTTCTGGTTAAATTAAGTTAAAAAAGATATGGAAGAAAGTAAATTATTAATTATACATTGAACACAATTTCAAATTATTACGTTACTTCATTTTTAAGGCCCTTAAATAACATTGCAAATAATTATAAAAAATATAATATGATTTTCAGGATTCACCTTTGTTCTGATGTTAAACTGCCAGATGTAATTGACGGAATGGCTATGTTGCAAGTGAAAAATATAAGCTTGCCCACCAATTTTTCTCCTGTTACTGTAGACAGTAATCCAACTATACCAGAAATGGAGGCTACGTCTTCAAAACGAGTGCTTCGGAAGAGATTAGCTACTCCCATTCACATGGACTTCAAAGAACTTGGCGATAATAGGTGAATATGATTGATTTAATATGTCAAACATGAATCAAATTAAGGTAGCTATTATGCAAAGGGCCGGATATTTGGGGCGCCAAGAAAAATATTAATATGTTATTGAAACAATATATTAATTCATTTTCCAAACCTTGACTTTTCAATAATTAATTTACTAGGCAGTAAAAATCATCGAAAATCTGAACAAAGTTACATTTTTCAAAGCTTTGTGTGTATTTTTATTTTTTGTTCAAACGTTCTTAACATGGTAATAACATTTAACTTACAGTTCTAAGAAGCCGGAAGTCAAAAAAGCCAGAAAGCGAACATATGTGGAAATGCAGACGGAAGAAGAAATAAAAAAGTATTACCTGGACAAGCAGGTGAAAAAGACACCAAATACCTTAGAGACTATATTCGAGGAAGACAGCGAGAATGAAAACTCGATTAATATAGGAAAACGGAAGTTGAGGCGAATGATTCAATTTGGCGCTTCGCCGTCGTCAAAAATTAAAAAGCGGCGAGCGAAAATGAAGTTGCATGGCCATCCCGCGATGAAGAAGGCCAAAATTTCAATGGAGACTGTGATAAATAAGTTATACGGTAAAGATGCGGAAATGATGCAGGATGAGTTAACAAGTTAAGTTTTACACAATATACTGCATTTTGCGAGAACTGTATGAAAAACAATTAGTTTAAAATAAATCGCAAGAAAGTATTACACCAGTTTTTAGTCAGAATAGCTTTAGTTTATTTCGTTTCATTTTTTGCTGTATTTGTTGCTATTTTGAAAAATATTCAATGTTTGCGAGTTTTCATTAATTGACGTCAGATTTCATTAGAATTCAAATTTGAGTTATGAACATAAATGAGGACTTGAGAAATGGAATAATATTAAGACCGACTGCCATATTTTCGTTCCATTGATATATACATAAACCCGCCATCATTTCTGATGGTAGAAGAATGATTTTTAACGTTTTTATAAACTTTATTAATGTTTTTAAACAATAAACTTGTGCAAATGTAGAAAAGGTATATGTTCATTTAGAATCTTTAACATTGCAACTTGTTGCGCTAATAGGACATCCTTCGTAAGTCCCAATATTTCCTTTGTTTTCAATATATACTTTGCTATCGAGATTCACGCATGCGCACCGGTTTTGCTTTGAATTCGGTTTCTCAAAAAGTATCCTAGGAACTCCGACCCAATCTCTCGTAATGCCGCCACTGAAAAAGATATTCATATTTTATTATGCAAATATTCTTATTGCAATTATTCTTATAATTTTAATGAAATATACCTTTTTTTTGAACACCACACTCTTGTACCAAAATCAGCCTTCCATTCTATGTTACAAGGTGGAAACATAGCTTCTTTCTCCTCTTCTTTAGCTTTTTCCTTTTTCCCTAGTTCACTTTTGTTAATGATTTCTTTGTACTCTTCTGTTGGTTGTCCATATTTATCATAATATCTTCCTTGTAATTTTCCTAAAAATAACAATAAAATCATTTTTTTTAATAATAACAACCATTATATTTTATAAACAATTTGTTATACATCATGTTTATAGTTTGTGAAATTACCTTTGTAAACATAATTATTGTCATAAAATTTAGCCCAGTCTTTTAACTGGTTGATCTGCTTGTTTGACAAACTAGACAGATCATCTGTCAGTCCAGATTCACTAAAATCTCCCGTTATAAAAGCTAAGGAGGCATCACGACCTGTCAACAAAAAATCAATTACATGGAACTTTTCCTTAAACATTTATTAAACACTTTTAAAATATTGATAATAAATAAAATATTTTTATAACAAAACAATAATTGTTTAACTTAGTTTAACAGTAAAATACCTGTAAAATAGCTTCTAAATATAAAATATTTCTAAGTGTATTGTTTAAATGTTTTAAAGTGATTCTAACAATATATTAGTAGAATAATAAACTATTATACTTTAAGGATCACTTAAAAAAAGTATAATAATAAATTTATCACCTAAAAGTATAATAATAAACAAAATGTCATAATTACCAACAAAGCCATTGTAAGAACCTCCGGGGCCATAAAATTTGGCACCATTTGTAACATCGTATATTTTACCGAGAATTGATATATATAACCCGGTATCTTCACTGGAAAACTTGGAAAGTTCTTCCTTGGTGAACACCTTTCCGTCGTGTAATACTGGTTCGATGTTTTCTTTCGACCATTTGTACAAAGTCTCCAAATTTGTAAAAAAGTGTTTCTTCGCTAACTCCACGTAAACATTGTTCGAGTGATATATCGCGTAAAAGGCCGACGAAAAAATGACTACGTAGACGTATTTCAAATTCATAACTTGGAAAAGTTGTAAGTCATTAAAAATAATCACAGATGTAATTATGGGGGAACGCGATTGTAAAGGAAATTGAATTGAGTATGCGCGCCACTTTTTTTAATTGTCAACAAGTTGGAGCATTGTTGTCAAATTTCGAGCAGAAGCAGGGCCAAAAACAAAATAAACTGAACATGCAAACATACAACAAACAGAGAAAACGGAGGTATGCGTGATGATTTACGATCGATACAGTGCGCAGCATTGCCACGTGCCTGGCAATCTGACAACCTGTCAGAATGACTAGAACCGGAATCGTGTCCTGCAACAGTGTTGCCAGGTTTTATGGGGATTTACCTCATTTACCTGGTAACGCTGGGACCCCGTAACTAGACTTACCAGATGACGTCACAAAATCAGGTGAAAAAGACAGACTTATAGGGAGTTGCGTAGTGTATGTCTCTTTTTGTCCTGATTTTGTGACGTCATCTGGTAAGTCTACCCGTAACTGGAAAATATTTCCTAGGTTGTTTACTAAAATTCTCAAATTACAATTGGGAATAGGAAAATAAAATATTAATTGCAGGAAGTGAAATTTGAAAATAAAAAATTAGAAATGCAAATTGGAAATTGTGAATTACAATTTACGAATTTTGAATCGGAATATGCAATTTCAAATTAGAAGTGGATTAGGCAAATCCCAGTTTGGAAATGGAATATGGAAGTTCCAAATTGGAATCGGAAAATACAAATATCGAAATGGAATTGAAAAATGCAAATTTTTTATTGGAAATTGTGAATGGCAATTAGCGAATTTTGAATCGGAATTGATTAATGCAAAATCGGAATTGGAACTGGAAAATGGACATTCCAAATTGGAATCGGAATATACACATTCCAAATTGGAATAAAACATGTAAATTCCAAATTGGAAAGACTATGTTCCAAATGGAAAATTGTGATTTCAGATTGAAAAATTAATTTGAAGTTAAAAATTTCAATTGAAATTTGGCAACGAAAAGATCATTATTATTATTTAACACTAACTAAAAAGTCGACGATATATTTAAAACTGTTTATTATTACAAAATTACATAAATCGCTATGGTGGATATCAAAAATATAACTTTCATAATCACCTAAAAAACAAAAAAAATCAATATAAAACTTATTCGATTAGAACCGCAAACTCTTCGTTTATTAATTGCTTGTAATTAATAAAATCGAGACAACTTTGTGATACAAAAAAACATTTTCATTTTTTTCATTCTTATTTTTTACTTTTTACCGAACTCACGGATGCTTTCAAAACTCTTCCCATGGAAAATCTGCAAAAACATTGTAATTTTTAAAAAATAAAGTAACGATTTCTTTTAGTAATCATATCATATAATTAAGCATAATTAATCTTACGGTAACATCGAAATCCTTTTCCTTCTACACCGTCCAGAGACCATAACAAACTTGGACGAACAAATCCTTTTATCATCTAAATTTTTCGACAGTCGTTCACCAGTTGTACTTTCAGTTACATTACTTTCTTTAGTAGTTTCCGTAGTTATGCTTGTTGTTTTATCCAAACTAATCACAGTGGTACCCACTTTTTCATCGTCACTAACTGAACTTGAGGGAAGTGGAGTTGTCAAATTTGTGGATTGACTTGTGGATGATATTGTTGTCGAAATCGGTCTATTTGTTGTAGTCGCATTTGGTTTGTTCCCTGGTTTACTGGTGAAATCTGGATATTCGTACGCGTAATCGTAATTCTGAAATTTTATTTGCAAGGTTAATCTATCACTGTACAGTTAAATTCAATGCAACTTTAATATAGTATATTGCACATAAGTATCCATTTTTCTTCATTAAAAACCAGATTAATATAGTTTAAGATATGTTTAGCAATTTGGTAATATTCGGAACTTAATAATGAGAATTAAAATTGAAAATTTAAAATTCATATTAAAAATTATATTATATGATCGCTAATATATTGTGTTAATTAAAATATATGAATGCATGTGCAAGGAAACAATATTATAGTATAATGTATGGTTCATTTTCATCTTCATTTATTTCATAAGTGAAAAACTGAAATAAATGAAGTTAGATGTCAATTTTTTCTTCAATGTGCGAAGAATTTCTTCATTTTCCATTTCATAAGAATTGTTTTCGCTTGAATTGGAAGATTTACAAAATAATCTGAAAGGTATTTTTGAACACAGATTAGGATTGTAGCCATTTAAGATAGAAGGTAGTTCGATTCAGTTTTTTTTTTTTTCGAATCAGTTTTTCGGAAATTTGTTTACAGGTTTTATTTCTACAAAGAACATCGATCAGTTGAAAAATTCCATTACTAGCATATAAAAACACTAACAAAGAAAAAAGAAGCATAGACACTAACAAAGAAAAAAGAAGCATAACTTGTCGGGCTTACTCTGAGACAGAACTACACTTAGATCAAGTATATAATTATTTGAATAGAAATGAATTGATAATTAAACATACATTAATTTCAACGGTAGAAAGTTACATAATCTGATTTTTAAATTCATTCTATACCGATGATACTTTAAATTTGTCAAAAAATAACTCATTTTCATTCATTTTCACCATCTCTGTATTAAAACATACAAACAAATAAATTGAATTCATCTCTATTCTTTCAATTCCAGTTACATCAAATTCATAAATCCGCATTCGTTCCACTATTATAGCATTCGTATTAAGTGAAATAAAAATTTCAAATGAATGCAACATTTCGCTAAAACCCTAATACTTTTCTATTCATGTCTTAAACAAACTACTTCAGATTATCTCTTTTTTACATTTTTTTCCTTCATTTCTACCAACTACTTTTCGCATAACTTCGAAAAAAGGGAGAAATACCACGTAATCGTCGAAGACGTCCGACTGCACGACAGCGATGATTTGAACGTCTTTGAGGTCGATTTGCACGTTGAGTTCTCCCTGCTGCCTCTGGTCGTAGCTGGAGATCACGGCCGCGGAAGCGCCCAACAGGCCGCAACTCGCGAATAACGTAACGGCCAAGCACAGCTTCATCGTGTCGTCGCGGGTCCGTCTCGAAAAATGAATACGAAACTCGGAAAGGATAGCATTCTTGCGCGCGACGAGCCGCAAACGGCGCGAACAAACCGGTATTGGTCGAAGAGCCACCGCTGAGGTGCCCACTTCTGCCGGACATTGCCCCTCGTCCTTGTTAAGTACATTTACCTTTTGTCTTCCTTCGTCTTTGTGTCCTGCATATCTTGCACTCACTTTTATGCAAAATCAAAGTACGATCCTGACTTAGTACGAATATTAGCAGAGTTGGAATTAGAAGCTTTTTAGTCTTCGACAAAAAGGATTAGATTTATTCCAAGGAGCAATAGATTAAAAAAAAAGAAAGAAAAAGAACGTTGTTGGATTACTTTATAGATTATTGGTGGTAATTTGTAATCTTCATAGGGTGGTTGTTAAACTGAAGATTTTGTAGGACAGTCTGAGGGAACAAAAGGTTGGAGTGCGAAACTGACTGGCTGATACATCGGCTAGTTTATTGGTCGTAAAAATACATAAAAGTGGGATAGAAAAATAAATGGCTGAAGTACATTCATACTCGTTGCTACATTTGGCATAGTACGCGTCAGGAGCTACAAATAGATGCTGCGTTTATAAAATAACGAGTTCTGCTATATGTTTCCTTAACTATCCCTAACTACACTTAGTTCCTTGTAGATTAAAATCACAAATCACGTTATAAGGGAGGTGTATTAGATCAACGGGGGTTTGAAGTAGATTTCACATTCATCCACGTAGAATCCACGTTGCTTGTTCAGCATCAAAAGTGTGAAGCCGAGGTTTTAGTTTCGCAATCGCTTCAGAAGCGGTGCTAGGAGATTGAGCAGCCTTACTTGAGACCTACTGGAAAAAAAAATTTACTTCAGCTTAAAACATTATTATTTTATCCCTAAAGAGGGAGGAAAGTAGCATATTGTCAATTTAGAATTATAATTTTTCATTGTTTGCTTCCTATGAGGGTAATAATTATTAAAAAACCGTGGAAAAATAAAACCTCCATGTTATCGTGGAGGTTTTGGATGAGTTTAATATGCAAACGTTCAAAAAGAAAATAAAGTATATTTTATTTTTTTGAACTTATTTTTAATTCTCATTTTTAATTAATTTAGCATTTTTCTCATTACAGTTGAACATTATTTTATCCAATGTATATACACTCCATACCTCAAAATACAAAGTAATTTACCTCTGTTTCGGTTTGGAAACTTCGGGTTTGGGGGTACTAGGTTCAGGCTTGGGTTTCGTAGATAAAAACTCTGGTTTCGAATTGGCTCCGTTCATCAGCGAAGCCAGATTTTCCTCGACGGTACCACCAACGCCACCCGCTAATAATAAAGCCTCAACCGGAGCGACAACCAGGACCAATCCGTCCACGTGGATTCTGTAGTTCTCCGTACCATTCTGACGCTGGTCGTACCGGTTCTCATCTGGTTTCGGTAGGTTCTCATCTGGTTTCGACGGACTCTCGTCTGACGGAGCCTCCGGAATCGCTGGAGCCTCTGGAACCGCTGGAACTAGAGTAGTTCCCGGGATGTCTTCCTTTTCAGTCACTGGAAGAGCTTCAATCCTGGTGAGAACCAGCAGGAACAGCACTACGAGGAACGTCATCTTAAAGTGCTAGAGTAACGAAAAAAAATGATAGTGAAACGGATCTGGGGCTGATTTGGTTAAAAAATATAAAGTAAGATCAAAGTCCAATTACTGACCACTTTCAACTGTTGGAAAAAAACAAAGATTATCTCATTGCAGATTGGACATTTGTTTAATAAGATAAAAATAAAAGAAAGTAAAATTCAATAATTGGTTTAATTGGTTTAATTGGTTTAATTAATTGGCCCATATGTTGTCTGTTTAAGTGGTCAGTAATTGGGATCTTCACTTCATTTCTTCCTGAACAATTACAAGTAAGAAACAATGAGAAAATCAACAGAAATTTCGGAACGAATATAAATATTGTGAAACTCTTCCTGTTGTTCCATAAAGTTTCTGGATCAGTTTTATTAAAAACCACACTGAGTCTTTTGAGCCAGCAAAAGCTTACATGGTATGGATAAATAAATTTGGTCTAGAAACTGGTTGAAACAGGAGGAATTCGACAGTTGGAATTCGAAGTTTCTGTTGCATTTTCTGTGACGCTTCTGGCTTAAAAATATGTTTGTCGTAAGAGATGGGTATTCACCTGGACCGAGGAAGGGATGATCTTCTGCGTCGAGTGGCGTGAGCTGGAATGCCGCGGATCCGTAGGATCTCGCCGGTAGCTCGCACGTCCTCCCTTCTCCGGCATCCTGGCAACATGCTCCTGCGGTCAAGTTCAAGGACCTCCGTCAAAATGCCCGCGGATAAGAGGCCGTGACGTAACACTGGTAATCACACGTCTCTCGCGCTCAAGCGCAAATTATAAGAGGGCTCTCGAATTTTTTTGATTGGAATATCGTTTCCTATAGAAATTTTCATTTTGTATGATGGATATCCTTATTTAGCTAATTATTAGACATAAATGAAGCAAATAAACTTCATAAAGTGAACCATCTTAATATGGGACTATTATGGTCCATTTGTGACAAAATAAAAACAGTTTACTGTCTAGAGATATTTAATTTTAAACTTGACAGTTACCATAGAAAGATCAGTGTTGGTTAATGTTGAAATAACTGTATTTAGGATATCATCTCGAAATTATGATGTAGAAAGAAAGATTTTCGTGAAATAACCGTTTTTCCTTCAATTTATTATTAGATGAATCCTCTCTAAATTGTATCATATCTGCCTGAAGCCATCTTTCCAATTTTAGGACAATCCTTTTTACCACAAGTGAATAGTCTAGAATTAACAGTACTTCAGAATTGCATGATCGAACTGTGTTATCTTCCGATCGGTTTTTCTCTTCCTTCCCATGCGAAGGCGCGGCTTGCAGTCGACTAACATTTTTCAAATGCCCTTTTTTCAATACCAGCTGCTAAGAGGCCAATGTCCGACTATGGCCTCGCGATAACTTCCATTTCCTACTCCTCTTATTCAGACGTCCCAAAGGTATCCATAGGCTTCAGCTTCTCCCCCTTCGTCTTCCCACTGTTTTATTTGCGTACAAGCGAGCAATTTGTCGTAATTATAAAACGAGCAGGAATTAAGATGACGGCGCACAACGAGAACAGTACTGCGAAGGCCTGGAGGTAGGAGGAAAGAGGGAAGAAATGCGTCGTAAATCAACTTTAACTGCAACATTTTTTAATAACTCATATTTATTATTCTGTCATAAGTTATCGTTACACTTGGGTCTTAAAATAATCAGCCGGTACATAATCTGTTCTTATAGTTCTAATCATCACAAACATTCAGTCGTTCCTGGTTGAGAGGATCAAACAGCCTTAAGGATCAAACACACTTGTCCAACACCTTTGAGCAAAGAACAATGTGCATCTAATGGCATCGTCTAATGAAAGCATCTTTATGATCTTTTCAGTATGATCTTGCAGATTAAAAAATGATATATACTAGTATTTATCTATTTAGCATCTAGGTTTTGAAACGTTCTTATTTAAATAGCTTCCCCAACCTTTTAGATACCAATAGTCTAGATATTAGCAAGATAATAATTACCTAAATTCCATTTAGATATAATCTGAATTCCATCTAGACACCATTTAGATATCATCAACATATGTGAATATCATCTAGATATCATCAAGATACTAAACTCTAGATACCATCTAGATACCAATAATCTAGGTACCATTTAGACACCATTTTCATTTTATAATTCCAGATCGCACCCTTCCAAAATCATCACTCCCGTCCTAGTTTCCTCGGTCTATCCAACCCATCTCAAATCCACCATATCCACCATATTCCTTCCCCACCCATTTACCAATCACCCTCCTCAGCCTCGCATATACCGAACATGTTCCGGAACCTCCCAGGACCGCAGTTCTCCACGCCATCCCCTAACAGCTTCACTGGCTGCACTGTCTTCTCCTCCTGACCCGACCTGATCTTCTTCTTCTCCTCGATGTCCTTCAATATTGGATGGGGCACCACCACCGGATTCTGCACATTCGGCACTTCCTCCTTCACAGGCTCCTGCTCAGACCTCCTTCTCGACAAGTTAATAACCTTCAGCTCCACCGTCTTCGAGTCATCCACTTTCTGCTTCCTGGAATGGTCCTGCAGCTCCTGCGGCACCACTGGCTTAGGGTTCTCCTGGATGATAACTGGTCTTCCCTCGTCTTCCTTTCGCAACTTCAGGATCTCCACACTGTAGGGTTCCTTGCCTTCATCTGCACTGCTCTCCTCCAGTTTGTACTCAAACTTTTCCGAAGATTGGGGAGACTGCTGGGCCTTTTGTCTTGCCTCCATCAGCTGTTGGAGAGCCAAGGACCCCATGAAACCGAAGTCGTTGATTTTGCTGTTCGTGGCGATGACTATGAGGAAGTTCTCCAGGTCCGCGTGGACGTTTAGTTTGCCATCCTGGCGCTGGTCGTAGAGGGCTGGGGCTGAATTGGCGCAGGCGAACCACGCGACGAAGACAATCAGCGCTATTCCGGCCATCGTGCTAACTGGACGGGGGCTGCGGAGCGACTGGACGGAATGTGCACCAGGAAATTGCGAGAGCCGGAGGCTTCGGGGGGAGGTGGAGGCAGAGGTCAGGGGAGAAGACGAGGGGAACTTTGTGGGGCAATCAGGGGGAAGCGAGGATATGCTTAGAATTTTGGTGGGGGTACGAGGAGGATTTATGGGGTGGTCTCGGGCTCCGGGGGAGAACAGGATCCGAACCTGTTTATTAGGGTGTTTTTTTTGTAAAAAGTCGAAAAAGTACTTAATTACTTCTTTTATGTTGAGGCGAGATATTTCGACTTTAAAAAAACAATTGAATCAGATTTTGGAACTTAACTAAAGAGATTTAAATAAAAAAAGTTGTGATGGAGGTATGAAGAGAAGATGTGGTTCATTACTATTTTGCAAACTGATCAACAGACCAATTTGGTGAACTGTATGAATTCAGAGCGATTAAAATGAATCATCTTATTGGTGTAAAGGAGAGATGAATGATAATAAGAGATATACAGCTGTTACGTTTCACAAATGAAAGATGAAGGAGATCAAATAAAAATGAAGCATACACTTGAGCTAACTAAAAAATATGCGACGAACCAATATATTTTGAAATTTGGAATATAGGTTAGAGGGTAATTATAACACAGAAGTGTGCATTTTAAGAATCATTTTATTAGAATACTTTGTGTACTTAGGACTTAGGATGTAATTTATTATGTTTACAATATTCACAACAATTATTAGAAATCATTAGAACTACGACTATAATTAAATATTTAAATTTGTTTCCGAAGTATTCCGAACATAATTACTTTACTTCAACTTATAAGCAATATCAAAATTCTTATTAACATAGGGAAAACAAACATATCGTGATTTAAAAAGTATACCTTTTCAGTAAAATTACAAAGTTCGTAAGAAACTTCATAATCATTCACGATAAATTAAATCTTCAAATCGAAAACAAACTCAATCACATGAAAACGTGTATATATCAATCTAAAATTAACTTTTTAAATGCCTGTATCTTTTTTAGCAAATAATTTTAGTAAATAATAGCCTTTCATTAAAATCTACAAACAAAAAACTAAATAAATAAATTGAAAAAAAAAACGAATGGTTTTCAGCGAAAATGAGGGAAGGAAAAAATCACATAATTATTAAAAATCCGTTAGTTAGTAACAAAATTAGTTTTTACAACTAATTCATTGAATATACATCGATCAAGGTTTACAAAAATGATCGACCAACAACCTCTCAATGCAGTAGTGATGAATTCACAAATATTCACACTCGGAATAACATTAATCATTCAGGCATATATGACCTAAGGCTGCAAAGGATGACACAAGGTACTGAACGTGAAACATATGGATTTTGGTTTAACGTGAAATTAATATATGCGGAAAATACGTTACGGCACCGAGTGAAAGATGTCAAATTCTTCGTGAGGAATTTTTAACTTTAAGATTTGTAAGCTCTAATGAAACGTTGAAACATTAATCATCGAAGAGGGCGCGGTGAACTGCTCCTAAGCTCGGTTGAACGTAACTTGAGTTTGAGCCTCGCCTGTTCCTGTAATAGCATTGTTAAAATGATTAACCACATAGCAATAGAGTACTCATTTATTCGGATCTGGTTTGATTTGAAATTTTTAACTTTCAATCAAAATTTAATGACGAGACAGACAAAATAATTGTATAAACTATCTTCGTCATATTATTTCCTTTCTTTCTTTTTGGAAATCTATAATTAATGTTGTTGTAATAATCCATTACTTCAGACTTTTTATATTTCTTGTCATCAGTATATTATATGATTTTAGTTCCTAGCTTATCATGTAGAAGGCCTTATAACTAATATAATTGTTTTTTTCTCTCATATTAATTTTGTAATACAGAAAACAATTTTTTCCCTTTTTTTTTAAATTATTTTTTTATTTTAATATATTTTTATTACATGTGTACTTATCAAATAAAATCGTAAAAAAATATCATTAGAAAGTTTCTCTGGAAAATAGTTTCATTGGAAAAACATCATGGGAAAACTGTATCCCAATCTCAGATCCCAATAGAGTTCTACAAATCAATGTAAGTGTAATTACTCATTATGTGCTCTGATGTTTGAAATAGCAGGACTATTTTTGGGTCGTTGGTTTACAAGAAGACACTTCATCGGATGTCCATCAAGTTGCCTGTTGTGGTAAGTCTCAACAGCCTTCATGGCATCTTTCATGGTTTTGTAAATAACTTCTGCAACTCCTGTTCGGACTAATCTTGACACAAGAAGTTCCCCAACGTCTTCAAATAATTCCTGAAAAGTGAAATTTAAAGTTATTACAGAATTGAGATAAAATGCATCAATTTTCTTTTGTCTTTTGAACTTCTTTTGAATTAGTACCTTAATGTCTTCTTGGGTGACATTGGATTGCAAATTCGAAACGATGATCCTGTAACCAGTGGTTGGACTTGGGCCGCTGTGTGGTTTTGTTCTGCCTATAATAGCCATTGGTCCTGGCTTCATGGACATGGAATCCAGTCGGGATTTGGCACTCATTTCCCTCGGATTTCTTGAATCATAATATTTATTGTCTAGGGTAATAGGTGCTATTGATCTAAAAGGATAATGTGATTTGTGAATAGCCAAAGATGTGATCAGAATTGAAATGTATGAAATAAAATGAATCCTATTAATTTGTAAGTTTTAAAGTGAATAGATTTTATATGGTATGGTCAGATTCAAAAAGTTTGTGATATCAAATTTGGTGTCTGTAGTTTAATATTAAGGATCTTAATAGTTGAATTTTGAGGAAATTACCTTGTTTTTCCAGGGAAATCCCAGTGATTCGAAAATCCTGAATGATCTGTTCGTTTCTATAACATCCAGTAAAATTTTGAAAATATTAGACAATCAAAATTGATCAATTTTATTTGATTCAGAGAATTAAAAAAAAGGATTTATGTGTGAATTTAAAATTAATTCTATAATAATTTTAGTTATTATAGCATTGTAATTAGTATTAATTAAATTTAATTTAATTAATAGTAATTGAATTCAGTATAAATGTAAAATAAAATGGATTTTTGAGTTATTGAAGTCTTACCCAGGAATAAGGTGATCCTGGTGGTTTAAAATTGAAAACCGGTGGGGGAGGGGGTGGTGTTGGCGCATACTCGTTATTGACAGTACGTCTCAGTGGTGGAGGCTCAAAATAATCTGAAAAACAAAGCATTCTATATAATACAAATCAGCTCTAATTTAGACAAAGGTAATAACTTAATTAAGAACGTTCATAGAATTCTTCTAAAGTAAATTAGTTTAAATATTCAAAGGAATATTTTATTTATAATTAAGTTTTATTAAATGCAATGCAGCATTGGTTTTAAAATTAGACACAATAAAAATTATATAATTAATTCACCTTCTAATACTTAAATAATAACTTCTAAAAGAATTAAGCTTTCTGAGAAATATTAAAATAACTAAAATGAATGTAAATTTTATAATTATCAAAATACGTACTCATATCATTCATAAAATGAGGCTCGTTTGGAACCAGTGATGACCCAAAAGTAGGTCCCTGTGTATTCTGGCCAAATTGCATCCCCATTCCCTGAGCTCCTTGCATGATGTTTTTGTTTGTGGTCAGTGTTATTCTGCCACTTCTGCCAGTCTTCCGCAAAATACCTCTGAGGGGTACATCCTTTTTGAATTGTGAAGCACGTAATTTATCAAGCTTTAACCTAGCGTCAGTCTGCTTTGCAATTTCCGCCAGCTTGTCTCGGGCGTCAGTCATTTTAAGTCTGTTTTTCTCTATAATTTTGAATCGAGCATCTGTTATCACTTGGCCGCCTCGGCCTCTTGTGATAGTGGTTCTAAGATTGCCTCTGTTGTTTTTCACGATTCCCTTGTTCTGGACACCTTTTGGTACACCTCGATTCGCCCCTCTGCCTCCCCTAAAAGATCTAAATACAGTAATATTGGATTAATTAAACATTCCTTAAACATACTTACATATATCTTCAGTATTGTAAAGATATTAGGGTCATTTTAAAGGATATCACTTCAATTTAGGTGCAAGTTAATATGCTTGAATTCAAAAGTGATTCAAAATTACATCATTCATAGCAGTTATAGGTTAGAATGCTACAGATTTTGATCTTAAATTTAAAATTAAAATCAAACTTGCATTTATGTATTAAGTAAACAGTACAAAATAAAATAACATATTTATATTTATACCTTTTAAAGACAAAGGATATTTAATCAAAACAAAAAAATACATATAAATATAAAAAGTCGCATGAACATTTTTTTTGTGTTAGTCACACGCAATTATATTAATTAATATTTCTTTTTATATGCATAATAGAAAATATTATGCATATAACAGAAATGCAGGTATATGTACATTCCATTATACATATACTTTAATTATAATTTTTGATAACACAATCAGTCAATGATTAATAAAAATCTAATTATTATGAAATTAGGATCATCAAAACATCCAAGACAACAAAGACATTCTCACATCATAAATTATGTATCATGTATTTTTATTACGACAAGATCAACTATTATTATAATTGTAGGTATTCAACTGTGCCATGTAATTTTATTCCTGGAACTACTAATTACCGGATTCTGTTCATTTTACGATTTACAAAGAATAAAGCTGGACATCGAAATGTAAATAAATAAGGCGATACAGCTTGGTTCTGAGAATCCGTTGAGGTTAGGACGTCATGTCAACGTTCGAACGCAAGTTTTACGGCTTTGACGTGTTTCAAATGGGACTATTAGAGAAGAATTAACTGTTTGCGGTACTTACCCTCCACGGCCTCTCATTGTTTGTTTGGATTGTTGAATTATTTCGTCCAAACTGAAACTGTTGTTGCTCATAACCGCAACAAACACGAACAAGTATTAATCACTCTACTATCACGCCATGTAGACTGTATATAGACGAACCAGTGCTGCCAACTGAAACGGAAAAAAATACCTATCGTTACTAGGTTAGGAACTTTTCTAGGAACTTTCGAAATTAAAACGGTTGGAAAATATTCATTCAAATGGGTCTCGCAGGATTTGGTGATAAAATGGCAGCGATTAAGCACAACCACTCAAAAGTGGT